>OV281092.1:87500-242920 GCA_923060345.2 Erebia aethiops | reverse complement strand
AGCCGCACCGCCACCGCCACCACCAAGAAGCAGGCGCGCCAGCTCGCCGCCGAGCAGCTCTACACTACCTGCGCGAGAACCTCGCGCGCCTCACCAACGACTTCGTGGAGGTGAGTGCGCGAGCTGTGCGACTCGTACCGGCTGGGCGAGGCGGCGTACGAGCTGGTGGGCGACACGGGCCCCGCCGCACCTGCGCCACTTCACGGTGCGCGCCGCGCTCGGCCAGCACAGCCGCACCGCCACCGCCACCACCAAGAAGCAGGCGCGCAGCTCGCCGCCGAGCAGCTCTACACCTACCTGCGCGAGAACCTCGCGCGCCTCACCAACGACGTCGTGGAGGTGAGTGCGCGAGCTGTGCGACTCGTACCGGCTGGGCGAGGCGGCGTACGAGCTGGTGGGCGACACGGGCCCGCCGCACCTGCGCCACTTCACGGTGCGCGCCGCGCTCGGCCAGCACAGCCGCACCGCCACCGCCACCACCAAGAAGCAGGCGCGCCAGCTCGCCGCCGAGCAGCTCTACACCTACCTGCGCGAGAACCTCGCGCGCCTCACCAACGACTTCGTGGAGGTGGAGTGCGCGAGCTGTGCGACTCGTACCGGCTGGGCGAGGCGGCGTACGAGCTGGTGGGCGACACGGGCCCGCCGCACCTGCGCCACTTCACGGTGCGCGCCGCGCTCGGCCAGCACAGCCGCACCGCCACCGCCACCACCAAGAAGCAGGCGCGCCAGCTCGCCGCCGAGCAGCTCTACACCTACCTGCGCGAGAACCTCGCGCGCCTCACCAACGACTTCGTGGAGGTGAGTGCGCGAGCTGTGCGACTCGTACCGGCTGGGCGAGGCGGCGTACGAGCTGGTGGGCGACACGGGCCCGCCGCACCTGCGCCACTTCACGGTGCGCGCCGCGCTCGGCCAGCACAGCCGCACCGCCACCGCCACCACCAAGAAGCAGGGCGCGCCAGCTCGCCGCCGAGCAGCTCTACACCTACCTGCGCGAGAACCTCGCGCGCCTCACCAACGACTTCGTGGAGGTGAGTGCGCGAGCTGTGCGACTCGTACCGGCTGGGCGAGGCGGCGTACGAGCTGGTGGCGACACGGGCCCGCCGCACCTGCGCACTTCACGGTGCGCGCCGCGCTCGGCCAGCACAGCCGCACCGCCACCGCCACCACCAAGAAGCAGGCGCGCCAGCTCGCCGCCGAGCAGCTCTACACCTACCTGCGCGAGAACCTCGCGCGCCTCACCAACGACTTCGTGGAGGTGAGTGCGCGAGCTGTGCGACTCGTACCGGCTGGGCGAGGCGGCGTACGAGCTGGTGGGCGACACGGGCCCGCCGCACCTGCGCCACTTCACGGTGCGCGCCGCGCTCGGCCAGCACAGCCGCACCGCCACCGCCACCACCAAGAAGCAGGCGCGCCAGCTCGCCGCCGAGCAGCTCTACACCTACCTGCGCGAGAACCTCGCGCGCCTCACCAACGACTTCGTGGAGGTGAGTGCGCGAGCTGTGCGACTCGTACCGGCTGGGCGAGGCGGCGTACGAGCTGGTGGGCGACACGGGCCCGCCGCACCTGCGCCACTTCACGGTGCGCGCCGCGCTCGGCCAGCACAGCCGCACCGCCACCGCCACCACCAAGAAGCAGGCGCGCCAGCTCGCCGCCGAGCAGCTCTACACCTACCTGCGCGAGAACCTCGCGCGCCTCACCAACGACTTCGTGGAGGTGAGTGCGCGAGCTGTGCGACTCGTACCGGCTGGGCGAGGCGGCGTACGAGCTGGTGGGCGACACGGGCCCGCCGCACCTGCGCCACTTCACGGTGCGCGCCGCGCTCGGCCAGCACAGCCGCACCGCCACCGCCACCACCAAGAAGCAGGCGCGCCAGCTCGCCGCCGAGCAGCTCTACACCTACCTGCGCGAGAACCTCGCGCGCCTCACCAACGACTTCGTGGAGGTGAGTGCGCGAGCTGTGCGACTCGTACCGGCTGGGCGAGGCGGCGTACGAGCTGGTGGGCGACACGGGCCCGCCGCACCTGCGCCACTTCACGGTGCGCGCCGCGCTCGGCCAGCACAGCCGCACCGCCACCGCCACCACCAAGAAGCAGGCGCGCCAGCTCGCCGCCGAGCAGCTCTACACCTACCTGCGCGAGAACCTCGCGCGCCTCACCAACGACTTCGTGGAGGTGAGTGCGCGAGCTGTGCGACTCGTACCGGCTGGGCGAGGCGGCGTACGAGCTGGTGGGCGACACGGGCCCGCCGCACCTGCGCCACTTCACGGTGCGCGCCGCGCTCGGCCAGCACAGCCGCACCGCCACCGCCACCACCAAGAAGCAGGCGCGCCAGCTCGCCGCCGAGCAGCTCTACACCTACCTGCGCGAGAACCTCGCGCGCCTCACCAACGACTTCGTGGAGGTGAGTGCGCGAGCTGTGCGACTCGTACCGGCTGGGCGAGGCGGCGTACGAGCTGGTGGGCGACACGGGCCCGCCGCACCTGCGCCACTTCACGGTGCGCGCCGCGCTCGGCCAGCACAGCCGCACCGCCACCGCCACCACCAAGAAGCAGGCGCGCCAGCTCGCCGCCGAGCAGCTCTACACCTACCTGCGCGAGAACCTCGCGCGCCTCACCAACGACTTCGTGGAGGTGAGTGCGCGAGCTGTGCGACTCGTACCGGCTGGGCGAGGCGGCGTACGAGCTGGTGGGCGACACGGGCCCGCCGCACCTGCGCCACTTCACGGTGCCGCCGCCGCGCTCGGCCAGCACAGCCGCACCGCCACCGCCACCACCAAGAAGCAGGCGCGCCAGCTCGCCGCCGAGCAGCTCTACACCTACCTGCGCGAGAACCTCGCGCGCCTCACCAACGACTTCGTGGAGGTGAGTGCGCGAGCTGTGCGACTCGTACCGGCTGGGCGAGGCGGCGTACGAGCTGGTGGGCGACACGGGCCCGCCGCACCTGCGCCACTTCACGGTGCGCGCCGCGCTCGGCCAGCACAGCCGCACCGCCACCGCCACCACCAAGAAGCAGGCGCGCCAGCTCGCCGCCGAGCAGCTCTACACCTACCTGCGCGAGAACCTCGCGCGCCTCACCAACGACTTCGTGGAGGTGAGTGCGCGAGCTGTGCGACTCGTACCGGCTGGGCGAGGCGGCGTACGAGCTGGTGGGCGACACGGGCCCGCCGCACCTGCGCCACTTCACGGTGCGCGCCGCGCTCGGCCAGCACAGCCGCACCGCCACCGCCACCACCAAGAAGCAGGCGCGCCAGCTCGCCGCCGAGCAGCTCTACACCTACCTGCGCGAGAACCTCGCGCGCCTCACCAACGACTTCGTGGAGGTGAGTGCGCGAGCTGTGCGACTCGTACCGGCTGGGCGAGGCGGCGTACGAGCTGGTGGGCGACACGGGCCCGCCGCACCTGCGCCACTTCACGGTGCGCGCCGCGCTCGGCCAGCACAGCCGCACCGCCACCGCCACCACCAAGAAGCAGGCGCGCCAGCTCGCCGCCGAGCAGCTCTACACCTACCTGCGCGAGAACCTCGCGCGCCTCACCAACGACTTCGTGGAGGTGAGTGCGCGAGCTGTGCGACTCGTACCGGCTGGGCGAGGCGGCGTACGAGCTGGTGGGCGACACGGGCCCGCCGCACCTGCGCCACTTCACGGTGCGCGCCGCGCTCGGCCAGCACAGCCGCACCGCCACCGCCACCACCAAGAAGCAGGCGCGCCAGCTCGCCGCCGAGCAGCTCTACACCTACCTGCGCGAGAACCTCGCGCGCCTCACCAACGACTTCGTGGAGGTGAGTGCGCGAGCTGTGCGACTCGTACCGGCTGGGCGAGGCGGCGTACGAGCTGGTGGGCGACACGGGCCCGCCGCACCTGCGCCACTTCACGGTGCGCGCCGCGCTCGGCCAGCACAGCCGCACCGCCACCGCCACCACCAAGAAGCAGGCGCGCCAGCTCGCCGCCGAGCAGCTCTACACCTACCTGCGCGAGAACCTCGCGCGCCTCACCAACGACTTCGTGGAGGTGAGTGCGCGAGCTGTGCGACTCGTACCGGCTGGGCGAGGCGGCGTACGAGCTGGTGGGCGACACGGGCCCGCCGCACCTGCGCCACTTCACGGTGCGCGCCGCGCTCGGCCAGCACAGCCGCACCGCCACCGCCACCACCAAGAAGCAGGCGCGCCAGCTCGCCGCCGAGCAGCTCTACACCTACCTGCGCGAGAACCTCGCGCGCCTCACCAACGACTTCGTGGAGGTGAGTGCGCGAGCTGTGCGACTCGTACCGGCTGGGCGAGGCGGCGTACGAGCTGGTGGGCGACACGGGCCCGCCGCACCTGCGCCACTTCACGGTGCGCGCCGCGCTCGGCCAGCACAGCCGCACCGCCACCGCCACCACCAAGAAGCAGGCGCGCCAGCTCGCCGCCGAGCAGCTCTACACCTACCTGCGCGAGAACCTCGCGCGCCTCACCAACGACTTCGTGGAGGTGAGTGCGCGAGCTGTGCGACTCGTACCGGCTGGGCGAGGCGGCGTACGAGCTGGTGGGCGACACGGGCCCGCCGCACCTGCGCCACTTCACGGTGCGCGCCGCGCTCGGCCAGCACAGCCGCACCGCCACCGCCACCACCAAGAAGCAGGCGCGCCAGCTCGCCGCCGAGCAGCTCTACACCTACCTGCGCGAGAACCTCGCGCGCCTCACCAACGACTTCGTGGAGGTGAGTGCGCGAGCTGTGCGACTCGTACCGGCTGGGCGAGGCGGCGTACGAGCTGGTGGGCGACACGGGCCCGCCGCACCTGCGCCACTTCACGGTGCGCGCCGCGCTCGGCCAGCACAGCCGCACCGCCACCGCCACCACCAAGAAGCAGGCGCGCCAGCTCGCCGCCGAGCAGCTCTACACCTACCTGCGCGAGAACCTCGCGCGCCTCACCAACGACTTCGTGGAGGTGAGTGCGCGAGCTGTGCGACTCGTACCGGCTGGGCGAGGCGGCGTACGAGCTGGTGGGCGACACGGGCCCGCCGCACCTGCGCCACTTCACGGTGCGCGCCGCGCTCGGCCAGCACAGCCGCACCGCCACCGCCACCACCAAGAAGCAGGCGCGCCAGCTCGCCGCCGAGCAGCTCTACACCTACCTGCGCGAGAACCTCGCGCGCCTCACCAACGACTTCGTGGAGGTGAGTGCGCGAGCTGTGCGACTCGTACCGGCTGGGCGAGGCGGCGTACGAGCTGGTGGGCGACACGGGCCCGCCGCACCTGCGCCACTTCACGGTGCGCGCCGCGCTCGGCCAGCACAGCCGCACCGCCACCGCCACCACCAAGAAGCAGGCGCGCCAGCTCGCCGCCGAGCAGCTCTACACCTACCTGCGCGAGAACCTCGCGCGCCTCACCAACGACTTCGTGGAGGTGAGTGCGCGAGCTGTGCGACTCGTACCGGCTGGGCGAGGCGGCGTACGAGCTGGTGGGCGACACGGGCCCGCCGCACCTGCGCCACTTCACGGTGCGCGCCGCGCTCGGCCAGCACAGCCGCACCGCCACCGCCACCACCAAGAAGCAGGCGCGCCAGCTCGCCGCCGAGCAGCTCTACACCTACCTGCGCGAGAACCTCGCGCGCCTCACCAACGACTTCGTGGAGGTGAGTGCGCGAGCTGTGCGACTCGTACCGGCTGGGCGAGGCGGCGTACGAGCTGGTGGGCGACACGGGCCCGCCGCACCTGCGCCACTTCACGGTGCGCGCCGCGCTCGGCCAGCACAGCCGCACCGCCACCGCCACCACCAAGAAGCAGGCGCGCCAGCTCGCCGCCGAGCAGCTCTACACCTACCTGCGCGAGAACCTCGCGCGCCTCACCAACGACTTCGTGGAGGTGAGTGCGCGAGCTGTGCGACTCGTACCGGCTGGGCGAGGCGGCGTACGAGCTGGTGGGCGACACGGGCCCGCCGCACCTGCGCCACTTCACGGTGCGCGCCGCGCTCGGCCAGCACAGCCGCACCGCCACCGCCACCACCAAGAAGCAGGCGCGCCAGCTCGCCGCCGAGCAGCTCTACACCTACCTGCGCGAGAACCTCGCGCGCCTCACCAACGACTTCGTGGAGGTGAGTGCGCGAGCTGTGCGACTCGTACCGGCTGGGCGAGGCGGCGTACGAGCTGGTGGGCGACACGGGCCCGCCGCACCTGCGCCACTTCACGGTGCGCGCCGCGCTCGGCCAGCACAGCCGCACCGCCACCGCCACCACCAAGAAGCAGGCGCGCCAGCTCGCCGCCGAGCAGCTCTACACCTACCTGCGCGAGAACCTCGCGCGCCTCACCAACGACTTCGTGGAGGTGAGTGCGCGAGCTGTGCGACTCGTACCGGCTGGGCGAGGCGGCGTACGAGCTGGTGGGCGACACGGGCCCGCCGCACCTGCGCCACTTCACGGTGCGCGCCGCGCTCGGCCAGCACAGCCGCACCGCCACCGCCACCACCAAGAAGCAGGCGCGCCAGCTCGCCGCCGAGCAGCTCTACACCTACCTGCGCGAGAACCTCGCGCGCCTCACCAACGACTTCGTGGAGGTGAGTGCGCGAGCTGTGCGACTCGTACCGGCTGGGCGAGGCGGCGTACGAGCTGGTGGGCGACACGGGCCCGCCGCACCTGCGCCACTTCACGGTGCGCGCCGCGCTCGGCCAGCACAGCCGCACCGCCACCGCCACCACCAAGAAGCAGGCGCGCCAGCTCGCCGCCGAGCAGCTCTACACCTACCTGCGCGAGAACCTCGCGCGCCTCACCAACGACTTCGTGGAGGTGAGTGCGCGAGCTGTGCGACTCGTACCGGCTGGGCGAGGCGGCGTACGAGCTGGTGGGCGACACGGGCCCGCCGCACCTGCGCCACTTCACGGTGCGCGCCGCGCTCGGCCAGCACAGCCGCACCGCCACCGCCACCACCAAGAAGCAGGCGCGCCAGCTCGCCGCCGAGCAGCTCTACACCTACCTGCGCGAGAACCTCGCGCGCCTCACCAACGACTTCGTGGAGGTGAGTGCGCGAGCTGTGCGACTCGTACCGGCTGGGCGAGGCGGCGTACGAGCTGGTGGGCGACACGGGCCCGCCGCACCTGCGCCACTTCACGGTGCGCGCCGCGCTCGGCCAGCACAGCCGCACCGCCACCGCCACCACCAAGAAGCAGGCGCGCCAGCTCGCCGCCGAGCAGCTCTACACCTACCTGCGCGAGAACCTCGCGCGCCTCACCAACGACTTCGTGGAGGTGAGTGCGCGAGCTGTGCGACTCGTACCGGCTGGGCGAGGCGGCGTACGAGCTGGTGGGCGACACGGGCCCGCCGCACCTGCGCCACTTCACGGTGCGCGCCGCGCTCGGCCAGCACAGCCGCACCGCCACCGCCACCACCAAGAAGCAGGCGCGCCAGCTCGCCGCCGAGCAGCTCTACACCTACCTGCGCGAGAACCTCGCGCGCCTCACCAACGACTTCGTGGAGGTGAGTGCGCGAGCTGTGCGACTCGTACCGGCTGGGCGAGGCGGCGTACGAGCTGGTGGGCGACACGGGCCCGCCGCACCTGCGCCACTTCACGGTGCGCGCCGCGCTCGGCCAGCACAGCCGCACCGCCACCGCCACCACCAAGAAGCAGGCGCGCCAGCTCGCCGCCGAGCAGCTCTACACCTACCTGCGCGAGAACCTCGCGCGCCTCACCAACGACTTCGTGGAGGTGAGTGCGCGAGCTGTGCGACTCGTACCGGCTGGGCGAGGCGGCGTACGAGCTGGTGGGCGACACGGGCCCGCCGCACCTGCGCCACTTCACGGTGCGCGCCGCGCTCGGCCAGCACAGCCGCACCGCCACCGCCACCACCAAGAAGCAGGCGCGCCAGCTCGCCGCCGAGCAGCTCTACACCTACCTGCGCGAGAACCTCGCGCGCCTCACCAACGACTTCGTGGAGGTGAGTGCGCGAGCTGTGCGACTCGTACCGGCTGGGCGAGGCGGCGTACGAGCTGGTGGGCGACACGGGCCCGCCGCACCTGCGCCACTTCACGGTGCGCGCCGCGCTCGGCCAGCACAGCCGCACCGCCACCGCCACCACCAAGAAGCAGGCGCGCCAGCTCGCCGCCGAGCAGCTCTACACCTACCTGCGCGAGAACCTCGCGCGCCTCACCAACGACTTCGTGGAGGTGAGTGCGCGAGCTGTGCGACTCGTACCGGCTGGGCGAGGCGGCGTACGAGCTGGTGGGCGACACGGGCCCGCCGCACCTGCGCCACTTCACGGTGCGCGCCGCGCTCGGCCAGCACAGCCGCACCGCCACCGCCACCACCAAGAAGCAGGCGCGCCAGCTCGCCGCCGAGCAGCTCTACACCTACCTGCGCGAGAACCTCGCGCGCCTCACCAACGACTTCGTGGAGGTGAGTGCGCGAGCTGTGCGACTCGTACCGGCTGGGCGAGGCGGCGTACGAGCTGGTGGGCGACACGGGCCCGCCGCACCTGCGCCACTTCACGGTGCGCGCCGCGCTCGGCCAGCACAGCCGCACCGCCACCGCCACCACCAAGAAGCAGGCGCGCCAGCTCGCCGCCGAGCAGCTCTACACCTACCTGCGCGAGAACCTCGCGCGCCTCACCAACGACTTCGTGGAGGTGAGTGCGCGAGCTGTGCGACTCGTACCGGCTGGGCGAGGCGGCGTACGAGCTGGTGGGCGACACGGGCCCGCCGCACCTGCGCCACTTCACGGTGCGCGCCGCGCTCGGCCAGCACAGCCGCACCGCCACCGCCACCACCAAGAAGCAGGCGCGCCAGCTCGCCGCCGAGCAGCTCTACACCTACCTGCGCGAGAACCTCGCGCGCCTCACCAACGACTTCGTGGAGGTGAGTGCGCGAGCTGTGCGACTCGTACCGGCTGGGCGAGGCGGCGTACGAGCTGGTGGGCGACACGGGCCCGCCGCACCTGCGCCACTTCACGGTGCGCGCCGCGCTCGGCCAGCACAGCCGCACCGCCACCGCCACCACCAAGAAGCAGGCGCGCCAGCTCGCCGCCGAGCAGCTCTACACCTACCTGCGCGAGAACCTCGCGCGCCTCACCAACGACTTCGTGGAGGTGAGTGCGCGAGCTGTGCGACTCGTACCGGCTGGGCGAGGCGGCGTACGAGCTGGTGGGCGACACGGGCCCGCCGCACCTGCGCCACTTCACGGTGCGCGCCGCGCTCGGCCAGCACAGCCGCACCGCCACCGCCACCACCAAGAAGCAGGCGCGCCAGCTCGCCGCCGAGCAGCTCTACACCTACCTGCGCGAGAACCTCGCGCGCCTCACCAACGACTTCGTGGAGGTGAGTGCGCGAGCTGTGCGACTCGTACCGGCTGGGCGAGGCGGCGTACGAGCTGGTGGGCGACACGGGCCCGCCGCACCTGCGCCACTTCACGGTGCGCGCCGCGCTCGGCCAGCACAGCCGCACCGCCACCGCCACCACCAAGAAGCAGGCGCGCCAGCTCGCCGCCGAGCAGCTCTACACCTACCTGCGCGAGAACCTCGCGCGCCTCACCAACGACTTCGTGGAGGTGAGTGCGCGAGCTGTGCGACTCGTACCGGCTGGGCGAGGCGGCGTACGAGCTGGTGGGCGACACGGGCCCGCCGCACCTGCGCCACTTCACGGTGCGCGCCGCGCTCGGCCAGCACAGCCGCACCGCCACCGCCACCACCAAGAAGCAGGCGCGCCAGCTCGCCGCCGAGCAGCTCTACACCTACCTGCGCGAGAACCTCGCGCGCCTCACCAACGACTTCGTGGAGGTGAGTGCGCGAGCTGTGCGACTCGTACCGGCTGGGCGAGGCGGCGTACGAGCTGGTGGGCGACACGGGCCCGCCGCACCTGCGCCACTTCACGGTGCGCGCCGCGCTCGGCCAGCACAGCCGCACCGCCACCGCCACCACCAAGAAGCAGGCGCGCCAGCTCGCCGCCGAGCAGCTCTACACCTACCTGCGCGAGAACCTCGCGCGCCTCACCAACGACTTCGTGGAGGTGAGTGCGCGAGCTGTGCGACTCGTACCGGCTGGGCGAGGCGGCGTACGAGCTGGTGGGCGACACGGGCCCGCCGCACCTGCGCCACTTCACGGTGCGCGCCGCGCTCGGCCAGCACAGCCGCACCGCCACCGCCACCACCAAGAAGCAGGCGCGCCAGCTCGCCGCCGAGCAGCTCTACACCTACCTGCGCGAGAACCTCGCGCGCCTCACCAACGACTTCGTGGAGGTGAGTGCGCGAGCTGTGCGACTCGTACCGGCTGGGCGAGGCGGCGTACGAGCTGGTGGGCGACACGGGCCCGCCGCACCTGCGCCACTTCACGGTGCGCGCCGCGCTCGGCCAGCACAGCCGCACCGCCACCGCCACCACCAAGAAGCAGGCGCGCCAGCTCGCCGCCGAGCAGCTCTACACCTACCTGCGCGAGAACCTCGCGCGCCTCACCAACGACTTCGTGGAGGTGAGTGCGCGAGCTGTGCGACTCGTACCGGCTGGGCGAGGCGGCGTACGAGCTGGTGGGCGACACGGGCCCGCCGCACCTGCGCCACTTCACGGTGCGCGCCGCGCTCGGCCAGCACAGCCGCACCGCCACCGCCACCACCAAGAAGCAGGCGCGCCAGCTCGCCGCCGAGCAGCTCTACACCTACCTGCGCGAGAACCTCGCGCGCCTCACCAACGACTTCGTGGAGGTGAGTGCGCGAGCTGTGCGACTCGTACCGGCTGGGCGAGGCGGCGTACGAGCTGGTGGGCGACACGGGCCCGCCGCACCTGCGCCACTTCACGGTGCGCGCCGCGCTCGGCCAGCACAGCCGCACCGCCACCGCCACCACCAAGAAGCAGGCGCGCCAGCTCGCCGCCGAGCAGCTCTACACCTACCTGCGCGAGAACCTCGCGCGCCTCACCAACGACTTCGTGGAGGTGAGTGCGCGAGCTGTGCGACTCGTACCGGCTGGGCGAGGCGGCGTACGAGCTGGTGGGCGACACGGGCCCGCCGCACCTGCGCCACTTCACGGTGCGCGCCGCGCTCGGCCAGCACAGCCGCACCGCCACCGCCACCACCAAGAAGCAGGCGCGCCAGCTCGCCGCCGAGCAGCTCTACACCTACCTGCGCGAGAACCTCGCGCGCCTCACCAACGACTTCGTGGAGGTGAGTGCGCGAGCTGTGCGACTCGTACCGGCTGGGCGAGGCGGCGTACGAGCTGGTGGGCGACACGGGCCCGCCGCACCTGCGCCACTTCACGGTGCGCGCCGCGCTCGGCCAGCACAGCCGCACCGCCACCGCCACCACCAAGAAGCAGGCGCGCCAGCTCGCCGCCGAGCAGCTCTACACCTACCTGCGCGAGAACCTCGCGCGCCTCACCAACGACTTCGTGGAGGTGAGTGCGCGAGCTGTGCGACTCGTACCGGCTGGGCGAGGCGGCGTACGAGCTGGTGGGCGACACGGGCCCGCCGCACCTGCGCCACTTCACGGTGCGCGCCGCGCTCGGCCAGCACAGCCGCACCGCCACCGCCACCACCAAGAAGCAGGCGCGCCAGCTCGCCGCCGAGCAGCTCTACACCTACCTGCGCGAGAACCTCGCGCGCCTCACCAACGACTTCGTGGAGGTGAGTGCGCGAGCTGTGCGACTCGTACCGGCTGGGCGAGGCGGCGTACGAGCTGGTGGGCGACACGGGCCCGCCGCACCTGCGCCACTTCACGGTGCGCGCCGCGCTCGGCCAGCACAGCCGCACCGCCACCGCCACCACCAAGAAGCAGGCGCGCCAGCTCGCCGCCGAGCAGCTCTACACCTACCTGCGCGAGAACCTCGCGCGCCTCACCAACGACTTCGTGGAGGTGAGTGCGCGAGCTGTGCGACTCGTACCGGCTGGGCGCGGCGGCGTACGAGCTGGTGGGCGACACGGGCCCGCCGCACCTGCGCCACTTCACGGTGCGCGCCGCGCTCGGCCAGCACAGCCGCACCGCCACCGCCACCACCAAGAAGCAGGCGCGCCAGCTCGCCGCCGAGCAGCTCTACACCTACCTGCGCGAGAACCTCGCGCGCCTCACCAACGACTTCGTGGAGGTGAGTGCGCGAGCTGTGCGACTCGTACCGGCTGGGCGAGGCGGCGTACGAGCTGGTGGGCGACACGGGCCCGCCGCACCTGCGCCACTTCACGGTGCGCGCCGCGCTCGGCCAGCACAGCCGCACCGCCACCGCCACCACCAAGAAGCAGGCGCGCCAGCTCGCCGCCGAGCAGCTCTACACCTACCTGCGCGAGAACCTCGCGCGCCTCACCAACGACTTCGTGGAGGTGAGTGCGCGAGCTGTGCGACTCCGAGCCGAGCCGAGCCTCGTCTGACGCCGACTCTGTGCTGCAGGAGGAGGCGCTGCAGCGCGCGCAGGAGAAGGCGATGGGGCGCGCGCGCGCCGAGGCGGCGCTGGCGCGGCTGGAGGCGGCGGGCGGCGCGGCGGCGGCGGCGGCGGCGGCGGCGGCGGCGGGCGGCGAGCCGGCGTGGCGCGTGGACCTGGGCCAGCGCGTGGCGCAGTACCAGCACGGTCTGCGCGAGCACCTCGGTGAGCGAGACTGACGCTCCTTCGGGCCCCCCCCGCACCCCCGTCCCGTCCCGTCCCCCCGAGCCCGGCGCTGGAAGTGTTCGCTGCAGTGGCGTCATCCACGTCATTTTTTGAAAACTATTATTCTAACTCACTTTACAAACAAGCTTAAAGTTTATACTAGACAATTTATTTTGACCAGTTTTCATGTTACCCAACAACATGGGTAGGATCTGCTGTTTAACATTTTGCCGCCCACTTTACCGGATCTTTAACATCCGATTTTTTGAGTGTATCGATGGGGCTCTCTGGTCTGCAGAAGCTTGCGGTAGCCGAACCCTGTCTTGGACGGCTTCCCGTAAGTGTTTATGCAACAATAATCACCATTATCTCACCCCATAGGCAAATTATCAAATTACCTCTGCAAATAGTTCCATTAAATACACTACCCGGCATATTTAGCGGAACATAAAAAAGGTCCATAATTAAAAAAATATGGTTTTATTTTAAAATCTACTTACTACACTTCTTTTGTTATTTAAAGTTTCATTTGTTTTACTTAAAATGAGATCACATTAGGAACAGATTTTGCGAGTAAAGGCTATTTGTGAAAAATGGTACATTTTTGAACTTTTCATGTAACCGGGAAAAGTGAAATTTAATATTAAAATAACAATTAATTAAATTAGAAAAATGGTGATTAATATCGCGTATTTCCTCCACGTGCTCTTATTAAAGTTTCTACCCGTCTAGGCATACTGAGAATGATGTTATCGATGGTCTCCTGGGATAGTCTCCGCCATTCCTCAACTACGGCGATTCGCAGTTCTCCCACGTTGGCAGGAGCTGGAATTCTGGACTTAACTTTTCTTTTCAGCAAGTCCCAAACGTGCTCTATTGGGTTCGTATCCGGTGCTCTCGCCGGCCACTCCCTCCATAACAGTGATATTCATATCATTAAGATAAGCTTGAGTTACCCGCGCGGTATGCGGCCGAGCATTATCCTGCATAAAAACAAAATCGTCACCGATATATGGGGCAAACGGTACGACATTTTCTTCTAAAACTTCTCTGTTATAGCGGTCTGCAGTCAGACTCCCTCTGTCAATCACTACCAAGTCTGTGCGAGCTCCCAAACAAATGCCCGCCCAAACCATTATTGATCCACCACCGTATGCAACTGTAGTTTCAAAATTTGTGTGAATTTATCGTTCTCCTTTGTATATTCTTTGCCTGCCGTCAATTCGAGTTAAGAGAATTGTGCACTCATCACTAAACAATACCTTACTCCATTGGTCCGCGTTCCAAAGTCGATGTTCCTGAGCAAAAGTTAACCTGTTTCTACGATGATTTACTCGAGCCTTGGAGCCTTGGCGGGCACAAATGAACCCAAACCAGCTTCTTCGAGCCTTCTTCGTACCGTAGGCTCACTTACGGTTACACCCCGCACTGCTTCTAACTCATGTCGGGCTTGGACGGCCGTCAAACGGGGGTTCCTACGTACACGAAGCCGAATAAAACGATCATCCCTACTCGAAGTGCGTCTTTTTCTTCCCTGTCCTGCTCTTCTCACATAAGTACCGGTCTCCCTGAACCGTTGGATACTGTGATGGATCGTTGAAACTGGTCGACGAAGATCTCTGGATATCACTCTGTAGGTTTGACCATTTCTTCGCATTTCGAGTGCCCTGGCAATCTCCGTTGGGGCTAAGTCAGGCATAATTCAGTCATCAACTCCAAAAAGATACGCGATTAAAAAAAACTAACAAAAAACAGTATTTCAATGAAATTTTAAATCAAACTCAGAAGGAAGAAATACTCGAAGTTCGCTTCAGATAAGGTGTATTTGAATAAAAGCAAACAATAAAATTATTTTTATTTAAAAAAAAACCGCCTTCAAAAACTAAAAAGTAAAAAATAATTGGATATATTTACATAATATTATTATTTCTACCCACTATGTTGAAGTCGGGCGAGCCTTGCATCAACTTTGCTTATCCTTGTTATACCCGCCCGACTTCAACATAGTGGGTAGAAATAATAATATTATGTAAATATATCCAATTATTTTTTACTTTTTAGTTTTTGAAGGCGGTTTTTTTTTTAAATAAAAATAATTTTATTGTTTGCTTTTTAGTGCTGTAAATATAAACAAAAAAAGAAAAATAGGTTATCGAAAGGTAGACAGAGAGACCTGTACCTAATAACTATCTGGGTTCGTGTCCTTATAAAATTTAATTTCCTTTAATTTCCCCAAGATTCCATCATCAGATGGTCATTAGACCATGGGACCACCTGGAAAGTATACCTACCCTTTCAAAAAAGTAATCGGAACATCTGTCTTCGAAGATCTTCATCAGATCTTCACCAAATTTATATGGGACCACCTTGTAAGTATACCCTTTCAAACAAAAAAAGAATTTTCAAAATCGGTCCAGGGCGTCTTCGATTAATCGGGGAACATACTTAAAAAAGATTCCGACGAATTGAGAACCTCCTCCTTTTTTTGAAGTCGGTTAAAAATTAAAACAATTGCATAAAATGTGATGTTCAGTTGTTTTCTTAATTTGAAAATATTTCTTTTTAAATTAAATGACGTATAGACCAGCCAGCAACCTTATACGATACTGATATCAAACCTTTTTTTTAAGTTCCGCTAAATATGCCGGCGAGTTTAGTTCAGTATCCATTCCTGCAACTACGCGGGACCATTGTTCAGTCAACTTCTTGATGTACTGAACAATATTCTGTTGTTGCATCATTCTCTCTATGTAGATTATATCTCTCGTAAAGCATCTGCATGTTGTTGTTATATATTGTTGTTGTTATTATGAGTAGTTCAATGACCTGCCCACATTTCCAGTGCCGAAAAATGTGTCGCTTGCCGTGTAGCGCATGTTGTAATATTCATTCAACCTCGGTGATTGTTTTCAAGTGCGCAAACTAACACACCTCACTAAGTCTGTCGACGCCCTCCGCCCTTCGCCCTCGGCGAATGCGAGACAATGTGTGACAGCTGTCTGCAGTTGTCCTGCTGTTGCCATTCGTCAAGATCCTTCAATGTGTATGGAATCCTTCACCAGTCGACAAATCCGCCGCAGCAAGTGTACACTGACAAAAAGCGTGTATATTTCCCGCGTACGGTGTCGGCGCTACCCCGAGGGCATTTGTCGCAATTCTCAGTCGCACGTCGAGCGGCGCTCGCCAGGGCGGTGGGCGGTGGGCGGTGGGCGGTGGGCGGAACTGGAGGCTTGCCGCAACTCCATTGTCACATTTGTTCACTTGGCAACTTCACGAGGTGGTGAGCGTTCACCGGAGCGACGGCCGAAGCACGGTCGAACGGAGCACGATCATTGATATCGTTCGCTCGCTCGCTCGCTACTCACCGTTTTATATTTTTTTTAATCTGCATGATATGCTCCCTTCCGAACGAGTGTCAGCCTCGAGCCACCATGTACACACACACACACCCACACGCACACACAGAGCTGTTTCCGTCATGTTATACCTTGTTATACCAGTGTTATATTTGACTGTTTGTGGCCAAATATTTTGATTTATTAATAAAATATATCGTCCATTGTAAATAACACTACTAAGCGGTAGTGTCGTTCACAAAAAGGATTTGTTAGCGATACCACTGATGAATAGTCATCATTATTTTATTGTAATTTTGTTTACCTTTTCACTTGAACATCATAAACCTTTGTCAATCAGCCAATGCAGGCGCTAGTGCTAACCAGTACCAGAGTGAACTGTACCAATACTGCAGTGGTGTCGGAAACAAATAACAATTGCTGTCAACAGTATCACTGAGAGTAACATTTGGTGGTATAGTTGACAATCAATGAAATGACAGCTATACATATAACATGGTAACACGGTAACACGGTAACACGGTAACACCTATCACACATAATATTATATCTTCTTCTACAATCAATTTCATAATTGACCGAGCGAAGCGAAGGTCTCTGAGTCTACTTGAGTGAATTGGCACTTGTCCGTCCGTCCGTCCGTCTGTCAGATCATTATAACTTCTGAATTACTAAACGTAATTACCTACTTCAGCTTTAAATATAATATGTAAACCAATGGCCTCCCGCCGAATATGGCTTAAACGTGCTTGCAATGACGTGGGTTCTAAGGCGTCTGATAAATGATACACGTGCGTACTAATCAAAGGTTCCTTTAATTCTGACTTAGCATCTAGCCCCACTACATTTTCGGGGTGAATAGAAAAAAAAAAAATTGTTGTTCACAAAATAATTTTTTTTTTGAAATAAAATTATAGAGCTGCAAACAAAGTTGTTTCATTTCTTGTTGCTAAAGAATGCAAACATAATGCAAAGTTACTTACTAGCAGATTAAAATAACAGCGAGGTACCTACGCTTATCGTATTATTAAAACAACTTAAGCTAAGCACTTATTACTAGGTTACATATGGTTTTGTTCTATTTTTGTGGACAGTCTCCACTTTTGTACCCTTTTGCACTGTAACGTTAGGTTCACTTTCACTTATTACTGTATAGGGTCCGTTGTATAATTTATCGAGTTTTCTACCAGTTTCATTTTTGATTAAGATTAAATCACCTTTTTGATACTGAATAGGATTACACTTTTTGTCCCAAACATCTTTCCTTTTTTGCTTGCTTAAAACTAAATTTTTATGCGCTTCCTTAGATGCTAACTGTAATCTATACTTAAGTTCGAGTGCATAATTATCTGGATTATATAGAGGTTCTACTACATTATTTCTTAAATTACTAGGCAAATTACAACTATTGCCAAATACGAGTTCGTATGGCGTATACCTAGTCTCTGTATGAACAGTAGTATTGAATGAGAAACACCAGAACTGAAGCCATTGACTCCATGTCTCTGTATGTCCGTCACATAAAGTTCGTAGATAGGCGGCGAGGTGCTTATGAGTGTTTTCCAAAGAGCCTATTGACTCATGGTGATAAGCTGTAGAGTTTACCTTTTCGATTTTAAGTAACTTGCAAACCTCTTTCATCGTTTCTGACTGAAATTCTGAACCTAAATCACTTGCCACAATTTTAGGCAAACCGTAACGTAATACGAAGTTACTAACAAAGGATCTAGCCACACTTACCGTATCCTTACGTAGCAAGGGATACGCTTCTACGTATTTACTTAACTCGCATTGTAAACTTAAAATATATATGTTACCATCTATATCTTTGTCTAAAGGACCTATAATATCTAGATATATCTTTTCGAAGGCTCTTGATGCTGTCGTTGTCACGACCATTGGCTCTAATATTTTTCTAGAATACTTACTAGTTTGACACTTTCCACATTTGCTTACGTACCTCCGTACATCCGATTCTAGTCTGGGCCAGAAGTACTTACCTTTGATATTGTTGATCATGCGTTGTACACCCGCATGTCCACTCGTAGGTAGTAAATGATAATCATGTAGGATGCATATCTTTTCTTCATCATTATGGACCCGTTTAACACCTTTTAATATATTTATCTGCGGTCCGTACCATTTTTCTCTGCTTTTTATTTCATTAATTAATTGTTTTATGAATTCTACATTTCTTTCATCTTTTATCATGCATAATCTTTTAATATTCAATTCATTACAAAATATACTCAATAAATTCACAAATTCGACTCGCGTAAAATGTGACATATAATTGAGGTTTATGTAAATAGAATGAGTTGACTCTTCATATGCTAAACATTCTTTCTCATAAGTTATCTTTTTCTTACTCATTTCACTTCCTAGAATAAATTTCAACTCTACATAATCACTTGGTTTCCTTAGTATCTCTGCGACTCTTGGTTGGCCAGACCTCGATTCGACAGGTATACAAGGATCCCTCGTCTCTTCTTCTTCCTTCTTACTTAACTCCTCTTTATCTAATCTAGCTTTCTGTGCTCTAGTCATTACTAAACTAACTTTACTATTCAATGATTTTAATTCTTCCGAACTTATGGTCACCCTACTTAAAGCATCTGCAACGTTGTCACTGCCTTTTACGTATTCGATTTTAAAGTCGTATTCTTCCAACTGCAATCTAAATTTTAAAAGTCTAGTTGACGGATCTTTCATTCCAAATAGATAAATTAACGGTTTGTGATCGGTTTTAATGGTAAACTGCCTTCCGTATAAATATGGTCTAAAATGCTTTATACCCCAAACTATAGCCAAAAGCTCTTTCTGAATAATTGGGTAGTTCAATTCCGCTTTATTTAGAGGTCTACTACTATACGCCACTGGTTTTAAATCTTTGTTACACAAAATTGAAGAAATTGCCAAATTTGAAGCGTCACATTGTAGGATAAAGTTGTTATTTTCGGAGAAATCCGGGTATTGTAGAATGGGGGGCGAAATTAATTTATCTTTCAACCATTCGAAACTATTTTGACATTCCTGAGTCCATGAAAATATTGAATTTTTCCGACATAATTTATTTAATGGTAGAGTAATTTCGGCAAAATTCGGTATGAATTTTCTATAATAATTGCAAAACGCTACAAATCTCCTAACCTCGTCTGAATTTGTCGGTACTGGGTAATGTTGTAATACTCTAATTTTTTCTGGATCTGGTAAAACACCGTCGGCTGACACCACGTGTCCTAAATATAATAACTGTGTTTTCATAAATTCGCACTTAAGTGGGTTAAGTTTAAGGTTCATTTTTCTTAAACGTTCGAATATATCCATTAAATTTTTATTGTGAGTCTCTCTGTTCCTCCCAAATACTATTAAATCATCACAGTAAATAAAACATTTTTCGTAAGTTAACCCTGACATCGCTATCGACATCACCCTGGAGAATGCACTCGGACTAATTTTTAGACCCATGGCTAGACGTTTCATTCTGTATTGACCGGTACTCGTGGCAAAGCTAGTAATATCCCTACTCTCGGGGCTTAAATTGACTTGGTAGAATCCTTGATATAAGTCCAAATGAGTGAAATAGATACTTCCTGATAATGAGTCTAGTATATCAATTATGTTCGGTAACGGAAACTTATCATCCTGAATCGAATTATTAATTTTTCTATAGTCTATCACTAAACGCCATTTCTTTCCGCTTTCTGATTTTTTAGGCACTAACAGTATTGGACTATTCCATTCGCTTTTAGATGGTTCTATTACATCATCATCGAGCATGCGTTGTACTTGCTTATTAATTTCTTGCTTTTGCGCCTGTGGCAACCGATAAGGCTTAGTGTACACGGGTTTCGTATCAGGTTTCACCGTTATTGACTGTTCTACAACGTTTGCGGTACCTAACCTATCGCCTTCCAAGAAAAATATGTCTGAGTACTTTGCACATATTATTTGAAGTGACTTTCTATCGTTGGAATCTAAATGATTCAATTTTAATTCTGTTAATAATTTTTTAATACGATTAACATCTTTTTGAGACTCACTAAATGAACATAAATCATAGTTTTCTAAATAGTCAATGTCCTCCGACTGAATAATATTGGATTTAGAAATTTTTATAGATTTCTCATCCGTATTCATTATTTTTATTGGTATTTGGCCTCTATGTGGTTTTACGATACAACCTGCCAAAAATATGTTTTCATGTAACTGCTTTGGATATATAACGCAATCTTTATATAAGTTTTTACTAATACTCAAATAATGAATTGATTCGCTACGTGATGGGATAGTTAAATACTCTTCCGATTCTACATACTTATTGATACACTTAGTTATTCTCAAGGTACATGTTTCATAATAATTTAGTTGTAATGTAAGCCTGTTCGTAGGCAAGTCTATGTTTGCATTATAAGTTCTAAGAAAGTCTAACCCGATAATGCCATCCGCTCCGCACGGTATGCTATCGAATAGGTATAACTTGTGGCAAAATATGAACCCGTTCGACTGTAATGGAACATACGCGAAGCATTTCGATTGTATTTTTCCACCTATGCCTTTTATAACTGTATTACTCTGATATTTAGTTACGTGATTTTGGATGATTTGATTATCCAAGATAGATAATGATGCACCTGTGTCTAATAAGAACTTACATTTCCGATTGCCAATAAACAAATAAATGTAATCTAACCCTTCACATACTAAAGCATAGTTAGGCTCGAAAAAATTCTGCTAAATTTATATCTTCCACCTTTTGCTCCGATTCTGTTACGTAGGCATTACCTTGACGATAACTATTATTTGAGTTACCTCTATAAAATCTCGTGTTATTCCTCGGGTATCTAGACTGATTGTAGTACCTTGTCGGTGCAGTATTAGTACGATAATTATAATGATAGTAGCCTCTTCTTACCTGTGGTGTGGGCTGATACGTGCCTCGCGAAGGGGCACTCGCGCGGCGAAAATTTCCCCGACCACGACTGTACCTGGGGTAGCGAAATGATTGATATCTGTTACCTTGTGAATACGTGTACACCGTGTCGCGGTTGGGAGATGACCCGGAGGCCAGCTCCTCGTCCTCCGCTGCGCGCACTGCATCTTTTAGCGCGCTGTAGTTTCTGGCTGATATGATAGTGCTGAGTCGTCGGTTGCGAAGGCCATCTGCGAATCTTTTTATCGCTAGCTGCTCGTTTAAAGGTCTCAATATTTCGCATGCCTTATCATTTTGATCGGCTTGCGCTATAGTCAGGTTTATAAAAAGTTCCTCTAACTTTTCACCATACCTACCGATAGACATGTTGTTTTGATTTATGTTATTAATTTGGGATAGCAAGGAATTTGCTGACTTCTTAGTTAGTAAAAATTTTTTCATGTCTGATAACAAGCTTTCTACAGTAGAATAGTCTGTATTTAATTTTAATTTTGCCGTTTTCGACAGCCTAGTTTTTAAGATAAAAGAGATCAGCAACTTCTTATTATCCCCACTTTTTAGATAGTTATTATACATCTCGATGCCATCTATTATTTTTTCTATACTTTCCTGATGCCCGTCCATCACCGGTATCAAGGCGCTTGCAGTTTTTAGGTCGAAATTATCCATTTTTTCCCCTGTTACAGACTTATTATAATCTAAAATTTGACGGAAAGTTTTTTCTATATTTCTACACAAATTGTCTATAATTAATCCTGAATATTCTGGAGTTACATCTTTTTCGCTTAAATTTTTAATATACTTTTTGTAATCTTCATTTATTTGTACGGCTTCTATTATTTTCCTTACCCCTATCTCCTCAAGTCTTCGTTTTGGCCCTAGTTTTCTAAGACTAATTCTTATGTACTCTAATTCACCGTATATTCTAGTTAAATGTCTTTCCATGAATTTTGTATTACGCCTATTGTCTCATTTCATTTACACGTCACAGTTTATTTTCCACATCTAACTCCAATGTCACCTTACACTTTTACACTAGGTACACTACACCATTACACCATTACACGCTCTCTTCCCCTCTTGCAGCTTGTCCCCTTGTTGATATCCGCTCTTGCAGTCGTCTAACAAAGTCTGCACGAACTCCTTCATTGATCCAATTTGTATGGCATTTTTTGTACTTGCTTACTATCATGTAGATTATGATGACTCCTGTTATGGCCACAATGGTACCAACCAGGATATTGTTCACATACATCGGATGCTGAATTTGCGGGTCTCCGTTCTGCGATATGATTTCATTTGTTTCGCAGACGCATTTTGAGCACTCTTTACCCATTTTGCACTTTTATTTATGTATTGCACGTCGCGATGTTTGAGGTGTTACTGCGTGACCTTAGCTCGCTGCTAGCGCATACTGAACGTCGCGCGCGCTGGCAGGGTCGCCATGCAATGACGTGGGTTCTAAGGCGTCTGATAAATGATACACGTGCGTACTAATCAAAGGTTCCTTTAATTCTGACTTAGCATCTAGCCCCACTACATGCTTAAAACTATCTAACTATGTATCTTTATTTCAGGGGGGCTCTCATAGAAGCGAATGCGAAGTAAAATATATTTTATAAAGTTACATAGGGTTGCGGTATATAATTTTAAAGATAATTCTTAGAAAAGAGGTAGAGTCCAAAAAAAATTTTTTTTTAAATTTTCCCCCAAAATTGACGAAATGGGGGCTTTCAAAGTGGAGATTTTCTAACGTCCAAAGTTGACCTCAGAACTCTAAATTTTCTGAAAGGCTGAGCCTGAAATTTGATCAATTATTTGAATTATATCCTGTACTTGAACAACAAATACTAAAATTAGATAAATATTGTAAGGAAACAGAATTATTTAATTTTTAATGAGCTTCAGTATTTTTAACAGAACTTCACATTTATGTCAATAGATGGCGCCGCGAGGTCTCAGTTCGGGGCGAACCACTAGTATTATTGAATGGGGGTGTTATTTTGGCAACTATATAATTGCTCTACATTTATTTTTTCCACCTTCATCACCCACTTAATCCCTTTTTAACGCTTTTTTATGATAATTACAATATTAATGTAATAAATAAACAAACATTGAGTTTAACTCAATCGAGATCAATTACATCAGAATATCCCATTCTCCCTTCGTGTTCATGATCTGAATTTTTGATATCATACCTGCTTGTTTCTGTGCTACCGGAAGTAAATAAAATTTATTAATTAAAAAAGCTGAACACTGACAGAAACTTACACGCCGACATAGAAGGTTATTTTTACTGCCAAAATGACACGCCGTACAAGACTATTGAGTATTGACTGAATACAGTCGATGCTTCTCTCTGTGACCGCGGTGCGATCGTGAAGCGTCGACTGCATTCAGCGGGCTCAGCTCGGGAAGCGGAGGAATCGACATCCGGCTCTTGCAACGCAGGGGAGGAGGCCTGCAGCCGCGGCCTCGAGGCGCTGCAGCTCGAGGCGGAGCCCGAGGAGCCGGAGGAGGCGCTGCGGCGCGTGTGCGGCGAGCTGGGGCTGCGCGTCGAGAGCCTCGCGCTGGGTAAGCCGAGCCCGACCAGCTCTAGCCGGCAGCCGCTCTGCTGTTCCCAGGCTCCGCGGGAGTTCCTCGCCGGCGAGACGGCACGCGCATCACACACAAACCTGACCAGCCACTAGTGGACGTATTGAAGTTAGTCGTATATTGGGTCTGATTCTGTAGTGCACACTCTCCAAACTAAACTGACAGCATTAAAAATATCGCTAACCCTTTCATAACCGTGTGAAAAGTGGCGGAACTAAAATTGAAGATGTAATTTTAGTTTAGTTTCGAGATTGTGCTATACAGAATTGTCCACATGCCGTGTAACGCTGTCGGTGCGCGCGCAGGCCCCGCCGTGTCGGTGGTGAAGCTGGTGCCCACGGCGCCGCCGCTCGCGTTCGGCGCGCACTCGCCGCGCGACGCCGCCGCCGCCGCGCTGCGCTACCTGCGCCGCACGCTGCCCGCGCCGCCGCCGCCGCCGCCCGCCGCCGCCGCCGCACACTAGAGCGCGTCCGCCGTCGCCGGTGCAGGGTGCCAAAACCATTGTTGGTTCGTTAGCTACTACATATGCGAATGACGTCATCGCCCGAGCATTCGCGCCGAATCCTCGATGCGGCTGACGATGACGTCATTCGGTTTTGGCGAATCCGTTGCGACGCATTGAACGTATCGACATCTAAATTGCTGTAGGCAATGCTGTTTATCGCATGGCGAACATTAAACAACAATAATTATTATTACTGTGGTGTATAGGTACATAATATTATGATTACAGTAAAACGTGTCGACAGATTTGACGCCTCCTGTTGCAGTGTGCATTGAACCTTGTTCGACATGTGCTTTACGGTGTATCCAAACTAAACCTGCAATAGTGTTGTAGTTGTTGCACGCAGCACGTGTGCCGAGCTATGCTCGGAGCCCTCACCGGAGCGCGGCAGAGTAGCGTCGTACGAACGCCACACTAGTTTGGACACGCCTTTACTATCTTACTGTGGCGTTTATCATAAACAGTTACGATCCGTCTTTGCCGTCAGAGAGCGTCTCTGACGGCAGACGCAGAGGCGGCAGACGGATCGGTCGGAGTGATGTCTATGTCACCGTAAGATTGTAAAAACCGTTAGATTATAATATAACGTTTTTTATCTCGATAGATTATAAACTGTCGACAGATTGTGAACCGTAACATACTGCTTACAATTTAACGCGTTATTTTTCGGTAAATTGTAATATATTAGGTATATTAACCCGATAGAACATGGATATTCATGTCAAACCCTAACCTAACCTATAGTTCGCGCGCGAGTTGAATGCAGAGTAAATGTATGGTGACACTTACATTTACTCTGCATTCAACTCGCGCGCGAACTGTACAAGAAAGAGACAAGAAAACGTAAAAACAATAAATATTTCATAAATTAATACTCGGAACATTGAACGGTTCACAATCTTTCGACAGTTTATAATCTCGCGGGATAGATTGTATAATCCGTTAGATTATAATCTAACGGATTATACAATCTTACGGTGACATCTACAAAAAGTATGACGTGGGCGGCGGACCCTGTGGTCTCTGTGAAAATCGCCTTAAATGACGGCGTAGAATAACTATAATTTAATTTACAGTACTGGGTATTGATTATTGTTTGTTTATTATCTAATAAATAAATATCTTTAAAACAAACTAGATACATATTTTTTATTTACTCGTATCCTTTCTTCACCGCCGCCAAAGATATAAAGAGCAACCACTAAGTTTTTTGCTGTTTCTTCTCGGTAGGAATTTCATTCCGAACCAGTGGTAGATTCAAAAGCACTTGTCAAAGTATACTTAAATAAAATAGTTGAATTTGAATACAACTCATGCCTGGTCCTGGCACTACTGCTCTTCGACTGCATGGACCTTTTTTTTTATACACTACAAGTTAGCCCTTGACTGCGATCTCGTCTGATGGTAAGTGATGATGCAGTCTAAGATGGTAGCGGGCTAACCTGTTAGGGGCATGGCAGTTATAATAAACCCATACCAATATTCGGTTTCTACACGGCATCGTACCGGAACGCTAAATCGCTTGGCGGCACGTCTTTTGCCGGTAGGGTGGTAACTAGCCACGGCCGAAGCCTCCCACCAGACCAGACCAGGAAAAATTCAGAAATAATAAATTGACCCGCCGGGGATCGAACCCGGGACCTCCGCACGTTAACACAAGGCAACAGCTCTACACACTGCGCCACGGAGGTCGTCATGGACCTTACGTCGGGGGAACTCACTGGTGTGAGTTGAAACGATTAATGGTTCGCCCGCTTCGTCCGTCCGTCGATACCATGAGCGACGAGCATGTCAACCGGCCACGGCAGGGACACGCGACGGCCTGTTGGAAAGGAGTGTCACTTCGCTTTCTAAGAAAGCGCACTCACCGGGAGAGCCGATTGTGAGAGAAGCGCGAGTGTTCTGTACCTTGGAAGCATGTGGTATGACATCACAATTTAGCTGATAACTGAAATCCGAGCCACAGCACTGGCGGCTCAACTGCCACTGAACCTCAGTGGCAGTTGAGCCGCGGGAATTAGAAACTCGGTAATACTATGTTCCTCTATTAGAAACTATAATATTACTATCGCAAGTTAACAAGCTAGACTTAGTTTTAAAGTTTTACATTGCCAGTTACTGCTTATTAATATTGTTTATAAAAGAAATAATTTAGTTTTACTAGAAATTGTATATTATATTTTTATAAATGCCTATTCTTGAATAGTCTTTTATTATTAACAGATTTGTTACATAAAGTGTTACTTGAGTTTGGGGATGATTGCACCATTGACAGTTTTGGTTTACATTAAAGACAACTAAATAGGTAGCGGCAAGTGGCATAATTAGTCAGTTGGTATTCTTTAACTCCATGATAAGTCTAATTTTGTTCAAAGTAAAGAGGACCCCTTTATTTTTGGAGCTCAATGCAACTGCAAAGCAACCAATGGTGTGACCGACCCTTGTGACTTTACAAGTGAGATAATGACAATACCAAAAATATACTCCTATTCATAGTATGAATACATATTTCTAAATTCTTATGTTACACTTAATATCTAGTTATCTCAATAGATCTCTTACAATAGAGATCTACAGATGACGTACGTTATAGAAATGGAATTAAGGGATATACATTTGAATTCAATCGTCCGATATTTCAATGTCGGAGGAGTCTCTGCGGCGGCGCGCGGCGCGCTCCGTGCTCAGGCTCTGCAGCCAGGACGTGGTCTTCTGCGCGGCCGAGCGGCGCGGCGTGCTGCGGCGCTCCGGCGGCGGCGACGCGGGCGGCGGCGAAGCCCTGGCGCGAGCCGCGCCGCGCCCGCGGCCCCGCCCACGCGCGCCGCGCGCCGCGCGCCCGCGCCCGCGCGCCGGCGCCTGCTCCTCGTCGCTCGACAGCACGATGGAGTCCTGCTTGGCGGCCGCCTTCTTGCCGCGCTCGGCCGCCTCCGCCGCCTGCGACATGAGCGAGCGCAGCCCCTCCTCGTCGGCCGCGTCCAGCGCCCGCTTGCACGCGCGCAGCTGCTCCTCCACGTCCGCCTCGCTCTCCGCGCTCCCCTGCAGCAGCGCCTGCACGGCGCGCGCGCGGTGCGCGTCCAGCGCGCGGCGGAACACGTCGTCGTCGCGCTTGAGCGTGAAGTCGCGCACGGCCTCGGTGACGGCGCGCACGGACAGCACGGTGAGGCGGCGCTCCGGGGGCTGCGCCGCGTAGTAGGCGCGCAGCAGCGCCTCCACGTCGGCCGCCTCCACCGCCGCCGCGCCGATGTCCACGTCGTCGCCATCCTCCTCCGTGCGCTCCCTCCGCTCGCGCAGTTTCTTTTCCCTTTTCATGATGAGAATGTCTTTGGGGTTGGCGACGAGACCGTTGAAGTTCTGACAGAACCGGACTCGATTGAAGTCTTGACCTTCGTGTTCGAAGAAAACACTCAGGCGAATGAGGGGCAGCAGAGGTTGTTTGGGATTGCCGCTGTGGAGAGATTCCGCCTCCCTGATGGCTTCGTTGACCTTATCCTTCAGGAAGTTTTGGACCTTCTCTTTTTCATTGACATCCTCCTCGCCCAGATTCTCCTCGGAGAGCACCACAGTTTTGAATATGAAGGGGCGCACAGTCTTGAGGGGCAGGGGCGTTACGATGTAGTCCTTCCGGTGCAGCTGCAGCAGGGCACAGTGCTTGGGCAGGGCCTCGCCGGCCGCCAGAGAAGTGGCCACGGTGCTTCCGGGTTGAATAACAAAAAAGCTTTCATTCTCTCTCTTGATATCTTTAGTAGCGAAAACTTGGCTGTCGTGTTCGTGGCCCCATATGACAAGGTCCAAAAATGTAGGCAGCACGTTTTCTGGAATGAAATTATTGTGGCCTCTGTCAGCTCTGTTCTGATGGAGCGCTAGAACGTTGAACCAGTCGTTACCGTCTTCCACAAGATCCATCTCTACTTTCTTTTCGACAAATAACCTTGCGAGCCTCTGATCCTTTATATGGCTCAGCCCGTAGAGCGAGAGCTTGGTTTCGCCCTTGCGGATGAGCACGGGCGAAATGCGCACGTGCGTGTAATCGGTCCATCTGCCGAAGTAATTAACAAGACCGGTTATGGACAGGATGTCGAGGGAACTGACGCCATCCTGGCCGACTGGATCGTCGTGGTTGCCGTGGATCGAGAGTATGGGATATGACACGTTCAGATTCGGGTCTTCGTAATTAACAGCTCGAGAAAAGTTTTCAAACTGATCCGACAGTACCTCTATATTGATCGGCTTGTCTCCGAAGCAGTACTTTCGAATGATCTGTGTGCATTTGAACATGCAGCTCGGAGAAGGCTTCGCATGATCGAAGAGGTCCCCTCCCAAAAGGACCAAGTCGACATCGTATTGAACGGCCAGAGAAAGAACTTCTTCGAAGGCAATGAAGCTGTCCTCACCACGCACATCGTCACTTTCAAGGTGGCCTAAATGTATGTCTGAAGCTATTAGAACTCTCAGCGTGTCATCTGGTGACCAGGAGTCGCTATCGTTTTGCACCATTACGCTTTTTTCTGCTGTGATTTCAAAATATTTATGAAAATCAAAATTCTCAACACAAACAACAAACCGCGCCACCGGTAAAAACTGACAGTCTCGACAGTCTGACACCAGGTCCAGAGACAAGTAACATATACCAGGTCTGACACTGACAGCAGAGACAAGTAACATAGATCCACTTCAGATCTAGTGACAATGTTTTTTGTATCAATTGGTTTTACGGCTATGGGTTTCAGCTTTTCTGATTTGACAATGGCATAGATCACCAAGGTATAAAAATAGATGGAGTGCGCACTGAGTTGAATAGTTTATTCATAACGATCATGCAATCTACATCAGTCTAACATTTAAAATCCTTTCATATTATATTGAACATCAGATGAGTGATTTTTATTCCGGAAAATCAATAAGTTCTCACGGGAATCAAAAAAATTTAATCCATGCAGACTAAGTCGCGGGTATCATATAGTTTTATACAGCGAAAAAATTCTATGTCTATGGTTTTAAATAATAGAGTGAGCGCCCGACGTGTACATCACACAAATTCAATACCTTTTCATTAAAGTGTGAAAACATGAAAATAAAACTGGAGTAGGTAATAAGGTCACTAGAAAATAATTTCTCACACCCATACTTGTTATTAGATTTTCGGCGGGTATTGTTTGCGCTTTTTTCTCACATCTGAAATACCTGATACAAGTTGGTTTTATTTTAGTTTACATTATTCCACGTCACAAATAAGTACACGTTATAAGGTTAAAAAAAAAACTTTTTTTTAAATTAAAATTAATTTTTTTATTTAATTTTATTGACCGAGCGAAGCGAAGGTCTCTGAGTCTACTTGAGTGAATTGGCACTTGTCCGTCCGTCCGTCCATCCGTCTGTCAGAGCCTTATAACTTCTGAATTACTGACCGTAATTACTTCAAATTTAAATATTATTCATATAAACCGATGGCCTCCAGCCGAATATGGCTTAAAAAGTTATAAAAATCTTTATTTCAGGAGGGCTCTCATAGAAGCGAATGCGAATATTTTTTATAGCGTTAAATAGGGTTGCGGTATATCATTTTAAAGATAATTAGGAATAGAGCCCAAAAATATATATTTTTTAATTTTTCCCTTAAAATTGACGAAATGGGGGGCTTTCAAAGTGGAGATTTTCTGACGTCCAAAGATGACCTCAGAACTCTCAATTTTCTGAAAGGCTGAGCCTGAAACTTGATCAATTATTTGAATTATATCCTGTACTTGAACAACAAATACTAAAATTAGATAAATATTATAAGGAAACGAAATTATTTAATTTTTAATGAGCTTCAGTATTTTTAACAGAACTTCACAATGATGTCAATAGATGGCGCTCTGTCGTTTGTTCAAAGGTTTGTGCTTACAAATTATATACGTTAGCACGTGGTTAGCACCATCTTGGAATAAAAAAATAGTCTACTGATAGTACTGATGTCTATGAACGTAAAGCTAAGCGCGCATTATATAATTAAAACTATCATAAGGATACCGCGAGGTCTGAGTTCGGGGCGAACCACTAGTATATATAGCTCTAGCTTTAAACTTCGCCTTGACTATTCGGCCATCGACTGTTTTGATTTTTGAAGTGAAACTTCTGTAGCTGCATTGGGCACTTTTTGGTAGGGGGTAAAATTGTGGATTCGCGGAATTCGCGGCGTCATCGACATGCATGTCGCCGACATGCTCGCGTTGTTACGAAGACAAAAGCTCTTAAATATAAATATACTACATCCGAAATTAAACTTTAATGCCTTAGTGTTAATGTTTATATTTTAATTATTATTTATTTTTTGTTAAAAAAATATATTTAAATATTCATTTTCACTTCTATCGGCAGTTCATGGGCAGTTCCTATCATGCCTGCCAATTTTAATTTTAAAAGACATTTAAAATGGTATTATTTTTAAGTTTCTACATACAAAGTCAATATGATTCTGACATTCTTGCAAGAAAACTTCTATTTATTAATAAAGTGGAATTACAAGAATTAAAAAACTGCATAAAATAGCACGAGCTGCCTTCTGACTGCCTTCCAAAAAGGAGGAGGTTCTCAATGCGGTGCGTATCTTTTGGTAGTGAAAACTTCTTTAGGCGCGTTGAGCACTTTTTGGTAGGGGGTAAAAATGAAGATTCGCGTGACCGACATGCTCACGAACAGCGACATGCTCGCGATCATATAAAATATACTACATTCGAAATTAAACTTTAATGCCTTATTGCTAAGGTTTATATTTTAATAATTATAATTAAATTAAAAAAAAAACCTTTTCACTTCTATCGGCAGTCCCTCTGACTACCATTTTTTTTAATGTATGTCGGTGCATATCTCTGTGGTTTCTAAACCGATTTGAAAATAATTTTAATCGGTGGTTAGAGGAAGCTCCCGAGACGGTCCCCACCTCAATCGGTGGTTCCTCTTCCTAGAGCTTCCTCTAACCACCGATTTAAAAACCACCGATTTAAAAACTTTTGACTCCAAATTCTCAAACCTGATGCTGCGAGGTACAGAACTTCTTAACCATAGGGAGTTAAGAAATTTTGATGGTGAGTAGGTACCAAGTCACGTGTATATGGTTCAACTATGAGTCCCAACTCCTCAACCCTGATGCTTCAGGGTATAAAATTCCTTAACAATAGCGATTTAGGATTTTTTTTATGGTGAATTCATATTGTAGGTATCAAGCAACGACCTCATACTAAACGCCAAGTCCCAGCTCCTCAACCCTGATGCTGCAGGGTACTGTACTCCTTAGCCGTGGGGATTTAGAAACTGTTGATGGTGATTTGATATTAAAGGCATCGAACATGGACTTCATCACTGAAGTTTGAACTTTGAACTAATAAATACACTAAATTCTTTCCATAAAATCGACTTCCAAAGCCACTATAAAGTAAAAAATAAAATTGATTCAGAGTAGCGTAATTAGCTAGCGCCCAGAGCAGTAAAGTCAATGTCAAACCGTTGTCCAACTGTCAGCCAACTGTCAAAATCAGAGACGTCTAAAAACTCAAAATCACAAAATAAGTGAAGTGTCAAATAAAATTATTCATTGGTCAAATCAAATGCTATACGAGTGTCAACTGTCAACATTGGTGTCAACTTGCTCACGTATTTTGTTACTTTTTGTAAATGTTATTGCATTTTAGTGTTCAATCCGTTCTAATGTGGTATAAAGCGTTGATATGACGATCCTACGTGACGCAGTGAATCAGTCATGCTCCCACAGAATGAAACAGACGTTGGTTTGGAAGAGAAAGTGTCATGTGAAATCGGGGAGTCGCCTTCAATGATGTGGAAGAGGTCGATTGTGCAAGAGAAGGCTGGACATACGCGCGCCACGGCCGCCCCGGCCCTGGCGGTCGCGCTCGCCGTGTTTCTCGTGAGCAACGCTTCTTTGTTTTGCTAGAATAGCTGGCAGATTGGAACTGAGCCACGGCGTCAACACAACAACCTGTTTGCTCGTTTGTGGGCTGAAACCTGCTCTAACACTTTAGTATGAATGGCAAACTACTAGAAATATACTTACTTAACATTTGTTAATTGCGATTTAATCTTATTCCCTACACTTTACAAACCAGAAATTATTTTTAAATATTCTAATCCTTCTAATTTAGGGAAACTTTAAAATAACAATAAATATGTGTTACTGTACTGTTTTAAAATTAGTAAGTACTTACTTTGCAATCTCTAAACTAAACTGAAATGACAGCTCCAAATCTAGTGCTGCCCCTTTCCGTAGAGAGTATTATGAAAGGGACAGCAATACAAATTTATATAGTTGTATAAAAACTCTTGTTACAATAAAAGAAATAACCAAGTGGGAAGTATAACTTTTTATTTTCTATAAAATGTGTTAGATGTTTGGCTGATTAGGTTAGGTAGGCATTACCTATAACATAGTACAGTACAGAAATTAATACTAAGGTACAATATAGATAACAAACCTAGTAAGTACAGGCTTATATCAAGTTTGTTATCCCTGTGTAGAACGACCTTCACTAAGCTGGTTAATAGATGAAACCTACTTTTTTTTAAATAAGACTAGATAAATATGCCTAAAATAGGTTGACTATCAAAATCAGGATCAGGCTATTTTTAAAGTAATTAATCTTAATTAAATTATTATTTTTGACAAGTTTATTGTAGCCAATGCTATACCATCGCGTTTGTTATAAAATTAACTATATTTTGATATAACTCAAGCAGTTCCAAACCATTAAGTTACTGATGGACTATGTGGTAAGTTGGTAAGTTACCATAGTCCATAGGTAAATAAATAAAATAAATAAATTGTTTATTTGTAACTACACTTGAGTTATATATCAAAATATAGTTAATTTTATAACAAACGCGATGTTAAAGCATTGGCTACAATAAACTTGTCAAAAAAAATTAATTAAAATTAATTAATTAATTTAAAAATAGCCTGGAAAAATTGGAAAAAAAAGTGTGAGTCTAGAGTCACACACAAAGGGTTCCATAGCACCACACAATATAAATTCTTTTAGTAATTAATAACAAGAAAGATGTCATGAGTAGGAAAGAGAGAAACACTCGAATGATTTATGGCCGAGTCTGCAGCGAGATAATAACAGGACTATAGTCATCAACTGTCTTCAACATGGATTCAACCAATAGATGTCTATTGATGGGAGACGGTCTCCTGCATGAATCTCCACAGAAAATGGTCTCATTAGCGTCCTATAAAAACTCAAAAAAGTACACATTCAAAAATAGTCAAAAATAGTTACACAACCGTCTTGGATTTCAAAATTAAAAAGAAATCACTAACAAAATAATGTAAAATAAATAAACTAAATAATGATAATTAAAATATTAATTTCTCCGGTAGCCCCAAGTGTTAACTGCAATAATAAATGAGTGTATGTGCAATCTGCATGTAACTATATAGCTGCAGTTGACATTTGACTGTGGCGTGGTACAAGCGCGTGTCTGTGTGTGCCGGCAGGCGCTGTGCGGGGCGGGCCTGTGCGCGGACCTCGTCATCGAGATCCCGGGCTGGGGCGCCGGGGGCGGGGCCGGGGGCGGGGCGGAGGGCGCGCACTACCGGCTCGACTACCGGCCGCCGCAGGGCTCCCCCGCGCCCAACTTCACGGTGCCGGCGCGCGCCTCCACCATCAACTTCCAGGGGCTGCCCGGCACCAAGTACCACTTCATGCTCTACTACTCCAACGACACATTCGCCGACCTGCTCACCTGGAACCAGACCATCATCACAGGTACCGCTCTGTTCACCTCCAACACCCGTCACCACCGTCGCCGACCTATCGATGCTACACACTTGACCACGATTAATTAAAATGTTAAGGCCAGAAGTTAATTAAACTGAGCACTCGTTTGTACGCTTTTTTCCTAGTCGTTCTTTTATTTTTTTAACACACAGTTTATTTACTTATTTAAGTTCAAGTAACTGATACAAAACTGATATGACTTTCCATAATACAGAGTTCGACATTATACATTGAATTCAGTACGAAATACTCGTAAGACATAAGTATAGTATTTGTGCGGGCGCAGCGCCGGAGCCGCCGACCAACCTGACGGTGACGCTGGGCCGCAACAAGCAGGCCACCATCTCGTGGGCGCCGCCCGCGCACGGCGACTACACCGGCTTCCGCTTCAAGGTGCGTACACCTGCTGGGTACTCTGCAGTCCCAGTCTGTACCAGCTGCCGACACTGTTATACTATTCACTATTGAACTTAAAAAAAAAGTAGACCTTTAATCCAAATTGTATTCCCTATATCCTGAGTGAAACCACTGAGGATACGCACCTCTGCTAGGAGTTATCGTGAATAAGTTGCACATCGTAATATGCAACGCGGACCGCACTTGTAAAAGTCTACCTATTTGAATAAAAAAACATGAGAACGAGTATGTGGCGTGTGACTCGTAACATCGCCTGCGAGTTGTAACATCGTGTGCGCCTTGTGACACGGTGCGGCGCGTGGTGCGCGTGCGCAGGTGCTCCCGCTGACGGAGCGCGCCGAGGGCGGCGCGCGCAACGTGTCGCTGGAGGGCGCCGGCAACTGGTCGCACGTGCTGCGCGACCTGTCGCCCGGCGCCACCTACCAGCTGCACGCCTTCACGCTGCTGCACGACAAGGAGAGCGCCGCCTACGCCTCCTTCAACTTCACCACCAGTGAGTCGCTACCGTCGCTACACCACACACTCACCACGCACCACGCACCACGCACCACGCACCACACACCACACACCACACACCACACACCGTGGTAGCATTTCATGAAATATTACAATATTGTACAATGGTTCCTGCAAATAAACGATTTATTTATTTGTTGATTGATTTATTGATAATAAGGCTCGGCGCAAACGGACCACCGACGTAAAGATATAATACCGACTGCTTGTCGCTAGCCACCGATGGCTGTGGTCGGTGGCCCGTTTGCGTCAAGCCTAATTGTTGTTGACCTTATCATGATATACTTATAGCTTTAATATATCAATGAATGAAAACCGTTGTGAGATAAAAACATCTAAATCTCGTACATGACTATTTCATGATATGGTCAAACATTGTATAATCATACAGTAATATAATTACTTGGTATTCTTATCCACCTGTAACGGCGCTGATAGCGCGTCATTTACGTGTTCTTATGCTATTTGTAATTGGTAAATGGTAACAATACTTAGACCGATCCCATATCTTCATCTGCAGTCTGCAGACCCCGACTCCACGTATACTTCTATGCCCGTACCCATACAATGTTTTTGTGAAGCACGAAGCCAAAAGCTCGCGAAGGTCCTGAATGAAGCGATTCTAGGTAAAGCTGATTCATTTTACATCTCCATTGGTATGGATACTATACTCCACACCTTAATGTGTAAATCGACAAGCATTGAACAGTAATATTTTTAGACTATTTCATGAAACGTCACCATTTCACGAAATGCCCGACTTTTTGCTCTACCCTCTACTTAATCTATAGAAATTTATTATGGAATCTAAATACCTATGTTTTCAGCTACGACGACGTTTCAAAATGACGGAATTTCATCCCTATTCTTAGTTTTAATTGAACACGTACCTGTTTGGTACAACAGTTAGTGTTATTTATTGACTATTTTCCTGTCAACAAGTAACTAGTCTACTTTTACAGTGCAACATTGTACTTGTCTGGTATTATAGTAAACAGTAATACTATGGTTTAACTTTAAAGGAATGTGCTAAAATCAAAGCTCTCATAAGGACCACATTAGGTTAACGATTGATTGTCAGCGGTATAAACAATAGAAGCAAATGAGTCAGTGTCATTAGGACAAGTACTAAAATGTTAGCGAGGCGAGGCGCCGCAACGCGCAGGTATCTAATGCGTACAGCGGCGTAGAGATCACAAGGGTCGCCTAACACCGGCCTCATAATATAGCTCGGACACAATATGCAATACTCTATCTACTCTATGACCGTATCAAATATCACGGCCTGCATGCAAAACCGTTTAACGGCATTAGAGCTCACCGGCAGCTTTCAATACACTATTTCCCTGTTACTGTAACTGTTGCGCGTGTAAAGACACGTAGAATTTCTGTTCCTACTCAACTGCGGCAAACCCAAAAGGAATCCTTCCTTGATGATTTTAGCAGTTTATGTATTTTGCTAATATATCGAGTGGGTTGTCAAATGTAAGAGGCCGGCGTCGAAATGTAATATTATGTGAGCCAGTTAGTTAATAGTTCCTCCTTTTATATGCGGATATAAAGTTTCACAACAACAAAGTTGAAGGTTGTGGTGTAGGTACGTTTGTTTGGGTCGGTCTGTGTGAGCGCTGTTGCAGTTTGTCCGCGCGAGGTGTACGCTCGGGCCTCGGGCTGACATCACCGTTCACCGCGCGAGGCCGCCACAGTAAAGCTGAGCGCGCACTATATTCGGACTTTGTGACCATAATAACTAGTGGTTCGCCCCGAACTAAGACCTCGCGGCGCCATCTATTGACATAAATGTGAAGTTCTGTTAAAAATACTGAAGCTCATTAAAAATTAAATAATTCCGTTTCCTTACAATATTTATCTAATTTTAGTATTTGTTGTTCAAGTACAGGATATAATTGAAATAATTGATCAAGTTTCAGGCTCATCCTTTCAGAAAATTTCGAGTTCTGAGGTCATCTTTGGACGTTAGAAAATCACCACTTTGAAAGCCCCCCATTTCGTCAATTTTGGGGGAAAAATTAAAAAAAAAATTATTTTTGGACTCTATTCCTAATTATCTTTAAAATGACATACCGCAACCCTATGTAACTTTATAAAAAATATTTTACTTCGCATTCGCTTCTGTGAGAGCCCCCCTGAAATAAAGATTTTTATTATTTTTTAAGCCATATTCGGCGGGAGGGCATTGGTTTACATATTATATTTAAAGCTGAAGTAATTGCGTTCAGTAATTCAGAAGTTATAATGCTCTGACAGACGGACGGACGGACGGACAAGTGCCAATTCACCCAAGTAGAATCAGAGACCTTCGCTTCGCTCGGTCAATTAGATGACACTTGCCCACTAGTTGCCAGAACACCATGGATTCGGTCAATCTCTGGGAAATGTGACATTTTACTTTCGTACTTTTTGTTTAAATTTCTAGACTAGCACTTGGCTGCAAACAGGCTTGCTAAATAATTACGGTTCAGGAGAATCTAAAAAGCTGGCGACGTGTCGGTGACCCTTCCGGTGCTGCCTATGTTCAGGGGCTACAATAAATAAATAATCACTCGCTATTTGTATAAAAATAACGTAGCGAACATGCGAGCAACGGCGCAAGCGTATATCTATCTACTAGTCGAACTGAGTTCCGAACTTCGCGTGACTATAATGAATGCAGTCGCTGTCGCTGACGTCTTTGCGTTCTCCGTCGCGCCCGATGCGGCGGTGCCTGCGGCCGGCTTCACGCGCCGACCGTGTCTAACACTGACATTGAAATGAAAGCCGTGACAGATTCGCTTTGTTGTAATGAATGCAATAACGCGGCGACAATAGCTGCCGCCGCGCCGCTGCATATACCTACCTACCCGCAATGCTCAATATTAATAATCTTACTGCGAAAGTGTGTCTATCTGTCTGTTATCACACTCTCGCGGCTAATGAACTGGTGGAGTTCAGGAATCAGGGGGCATACTACCCTCGCTTAAATACGTTTTGTTTTAATATTGTTGACGTTCGTGTTTTAGAATTATTATAATCCTTATTTTAGGCACGTCAAGGTACGTGACTTAAAACTGTCATTTAGAAGTAATACAGCTTTAGGCGACGGTAGTAAACCCCCAGGACGCTTCGATTGTGGAGATGGACATGGGCTGCTTTTTACAAAGGGAAAGTAACTAATATGTTAATAGTTACTCACGATTCCACGTTAGAAATTCCACGCGGAAGAATTTGCGGGAAACCATAAATTATTTATTTATAAATTATATTTATTTGATAGTCACAAAATATACCTAATTAGGTAACACAGAATATTTTACGCATGGAACATTTGAATAATAAATCACGCATTGGGATTTATCTAGGCATTCGACAATCGGCCTGGTTTGATATTAACATTTAACAACCATGGCTCGACTGCTTCGAACGCTGTGTACAGTGTACCTACCTACATAGTATCTTCCTTCCTTATCTACTTCTAGCATAGTATGCGGTAAAGGACCCATAAATCAAACAAGCCAAACAAACAAGTGTATACTTTAGTACCTATGGGTACTAAAAATGCGATGCTGATTTTGACATTTGCATTTTTATTTGGCGAATTTTCAGTACCTTTTGATAGATCGTTTACGTCGGCCTAGTTGAGACATGTATGCAGTATTGGGGTAAAGTGCGTTCGATTAATATTTAACACAAAATAAACTCGCATGCAGTATGTATAATATGCAGTAATATTTCTACTAACTTAATGATAATGTGCACTCTCTTAAGTATCCCTTCCGATAAGACGCAAATCCTACACGAGCGGAAAGAGATCAGGCGCAGGACTGTCCACTCCACGTGCTCTCCGAGGCACGCGGGTGTAGGTAACATCGCCCTACGCCTACCACTGACAACTTCATGTCAGTGAGGTCTTTTTGGCCTGAATCAGGATTCGGGCTCATGAAGTCATGATCCGCAGACGAATAACAAACGACTAAACCGTGGGTGCAATACTAACGAGTGTCCCCCCGACAGCGCGACAGGCGCGGCGGCGCGGGCGAGACGCGCCAGTCGCACGACAGCGCGACCGATGGTACCGATAACATTATGCATTTTTCTTTCTTCACTAGTTTCATAGTTCACGCTTCTCAGACCATGAACGGCTACAACAGATTGCAGTGCCGATTGCATCGCTTGACGGTTGCATGCATTTGTGTACAACTCGCTGTCTGCCGCTGCGGCCTGCGCTGGCGCATGTGACGCGGCTCGCGAATCAGTTCCGCCTGCACCCGGTGTTGTTACATCCAATTATGTATTAATACGCGCATGAAACGTACCTACTAGTATTACCTACTAATGTACCTAACTTTAAAAACAATAGTTCGATATGGTTTTTCAATCTTGAAATACCCTTTGCTAATATTATGTTTTTATTATGCAAATGAATTTTTAATGCATGATAAAAAATTACGCGAGCCTGCCGCTCGTATTCGCTCGCTCCATTCGAAACCTAATAATTCGAAATCTAAAAGGAAAATCGAAATCTAAGCTGTGACATGTGTTACAAATTTACTTGGAAGTTTCATTGAACATATAATTTGAAAATACCAGACGACCGGAACGAGTAAGTCCACACTGGCAACGTGGCTGTAGGTACACTGAAATCGTAGGAGTTGTCTACACTCTACACTATTCACTCGTAGTCTGGCCTAAATGATTGCGAAGTAAACTGGCCTGCAGCCTGATTCTGTAACTCAGTGGCTATCAAAGAGTGAAAGCCACTGACATATATTCTTTATCCATTGAAGGTTTGCTATGAAAACTTAATTTTTATTTCATAGCAAACCTTCAATGGATAAAGAATATATGTCAGTGGCTTTCACTCTTTGATAGCCACTGAGTTACAGAATCAGGCTGCTGGCCATCTGCCAGACCCTGGATGCTTCCTGGGAAATGCAGCATGTAGTGCTGTACCATTCCGCAGTCAGTGCTGTGAATAGGACAGCGATATATTTAGAGCTGTCATTTTAGTTTATAGATTGAGTTATACTGAATTGGTCACTGTCTATTACATCTTTGGCCATCTCGCTATTGCAATTGTGAAAGCAAAGAATATATTCGTCTTGTATTGTGTTTACTGTTCAGCGCCCGCCGCTCGCTTACCATTCATGTTTCATGTTCTGATTAGTTTGGACCATCATTCGTTTATCATTATAATAGCTTCATTTATTTGTATGTGTCTAAGGGGATCATCCGTTAATTACGAGAGGCGTTTGGGGGGGGGGGGGTATTATGCACTTTATTAACTATTAATAAATTCATTTGTTTGGAAACAATTTATTATATATGAACGAATATTTTTTAACTGTAATGTAATCGAGCACAGATTAACTCATTTACAATACAATTAATACGCATTTAATAAATCTCACGTGAGATTAGGAGGATCAAGCAAATTCTCACCAAGGGGGAGAGGGGTCGAAAAATAACTAAAATTCTCTCACGTAATTATTGGATGCCCCCTAACTAATTGTTTACGTCTTGAATGTCGTGTCTGCTTATGTGTAGTAAGTAAGTAAGTAAGTAATTATATACGTGTTTCCAGTCCGCACAAGTCGTTGCATGTTATACATACATACATACATACCTATTTCAATGGAAATCTTCACTTATACCTATTACATATTTTACATACACATTGCTGCCGATTTATTTATTTTTGTACACAAACACTATTATATAAAATTAACGGGTCTTAAAGCAGGTAATGCCAACGTTATCCCCGGGACATAACGATGGCAATACTTCGAGGACTGCCTGAACTGAACTTTTAGAGTCCAGTAGATAAAGGATCAACTGCATGCCAAGTTAATAGAGAAAATATGTTTTCCGCCTATAAGTTTTTTTTGGTTGAATAGTTCGTATTGTGTTAAGTAGATTTCTTATTACAAATTAACCGTGTACGGCTCTCCACGTTGCAAGCGACCCCCCGAGTCCTTCTGCGGGTACAGACTTTTTATACAAATCGACGTGACTCGTGACCACGCTACCGACGCGACGCGACGTTAACCTGAGTTATCCTCTATGTTCGCGAACCTACGTGTTATTTAACAGTTCACATGTTGAAAAGCGATCACATGCGATCTGCCACTTTCAATACGGTAGCAATATCGTGAGTAGTTAGTTACCTTTGTCCTAGGTGAGCGACAGAAACGACGCGACCCGACATAGGCCACCTGAAAGATCAGCTACTGTTTATACTGTCGTGACGTATCGAGTGGCAGTGTCGTGTCTGTTGCTCGCGTGCGACAACGGGTTAGCGGGATGGCTAGGTCGCGCCTGTCGGCGGGGGAACTCGTCCTTAGCTTCACATAGAGGAGGGCTGGGGGGTCGGTTTCCTGAGCGCTCGCTGCGCGGAGAGGCGCAGAGCGGCGCGTGACCGGTGTGTGCTGTCCCGCAGAGCCCAACACGCCGGGCAAGTTCATCGTGTGGTTCCGCAACGAGACCACGCTGCTGGTGCTGTGGCAGCCGCCCTACCCGCCCGGCGCCTACACGCACTACAAGGTGGGCCACACACACACCACGCGCATACACACACACACACACACACACACACACACACTGAGGGCCAGGCTACCATCGATTACAAATTGTCATCCTTATATTAGAAACGTCTAGGTACATGAAATAAAATTGTTATTTTGAACTTTAAGCGTTGGCAGTATATAGTATGGCCCCCGCAAGTATTGTCAATTTTGCTTATTTTTATGGTATTGTCTTGTGGAGTCTTACTTATGTCTTACCCTTAGAGATAAATTTGAGGAAATAGGTATTCTAACAGTAGCTCTTCGCAATATATTTACAGTAATTAATTTTCGTAAAACAGCACATTCGTGATCACAAAAAATGCGATCTGTACGATAGACAAACTCGAGGCCGCAATAGGCTCGTGACTCCATCGCTCCGCCTCAAGAAAGTCTGAAGGTCGTTCGCGGAAATGAACATCGTATTCTATAACAAAATTCCACAACCTATGTTAAACTTGCCTTTACACAAGTTCAAGAACTCCTTGAAGATTACGTAAATGATATAAAAGGGCATGGATTTGACTCGCTCCAGCAACGCTTAGGACAGCGGTTACTTATGCATCTACACATCGATGCGATTGTAAATGAACGTTTTCAAAAGAGCAACCACCGAGTTTCTCGCTGGTCGTGCTCGGTGGGAGCGGCATTCCCGTGCTGAGCCGCGCGCGGTCCCCGCAGGTGTCGATCGAGCCGCGCGACGCGCGCGACTCGGAGCTGTACGTGGAGAAGGAGGGCGAGCCGCCGGGGCCGGCGCAGGCGGCGTTCAAGGGGCTGGTGCCGGGGCGCGCGTACAACATCAGCGTGCAGACGGTGTCCGACGCGCAGCTGTCCGCGCCCACCACCGCGCAGTACCGCACCGTGCCGCTGCGGCCGCGCAACGTGACCGTGCCGCGCCGCAGCGAGACCGCCTTCCGCGTCGCCTGGCTGCCGCCCGCCGAGCCCAGCGAGTTCGAGAAGTACCAGGTGTCCGTGGCGGCGGCGGGTGGCGGCGGCGGCGGCGGCGGCGCGGGCGCGGCGGGCGCGCGCCGCCTGCCGCCGCAGCTGCGCGCGCGCGACGAGCCGCCGCACTGCGACTTCGACGCGCTGGAGCCGGGCGCGCACTACGCCGTCACCGTCAAGACCATGTCCGGCAAGGTCACCTCGTGGCCGGCCGCCGCCGACGTCACGCTCAGTGAGTGCACCGCACCGCACCGCACCGCCATCTAGTTGTAACTGACTTCCGACACGAGTACGTGCTACTGATTAATAACGCCACCCGTCCAACAGGCACATGCGGAGCCGCGGAGCATTTAGTGCGTTAAACTCACCCGGAAGTCACTTTATGTAAAAAAAATGTATTTCTTCATAACCTATTGAAATTACACGCACAACAGACCCCCAACTGGGGTTTAAGTGCGGAAACCTGCCCAGTAGGAAGAAGAACCTATTGAATTTTACTTTTATCTTTTCATGAGCTTCACCACAGTTGAGGGTTGCCTCAACTGTGGTGAAGCTCATAGTCGCTCGTCCCTGAATAGTCATCGCTATCTCTTGTCATTTGATGTCTATCTTTCGTCGAACGGAAAAGTTCGGCTATATTGGCTGACCCGGTCCATTCTTAGATGTTCCTTAGCCAAGATTCTCTTCCCCTTCTTTACCTTCAATTGTATCCATCACGATGGTCAAAAAGAGACGAATACTATTCACTCAGAGTATGGAAATGAAGCGATCCTATTGTCTTACGGTCGTGCATGTGGGTGTGACGGGGTGCGTGTCGTGTCCGCAGAGCCGCTGCCGGTGCGCGAGCTGCAGGCGCGGCTAGTGGAGGGCGCGGCGGGCGCGGAGGGCGGCGGCGGCGTGGCGCTGTGGTGGCGGCCGGCCGACGGCAGCACGCAGGACGAGTACAGGGTACGTAGCGCGTGGGCGGACGGCGCGGGCAGCGGCAGTGGCAGCGGCAGTGGCAGTGACGCGCGCTCGGCTTGCAGGTGTCGTACCACGAGACGGGCCCGTCGCGCGACGACAGCAGCTCGCTCAGCACGCCGCTCACCAACGTGACGCTGGAGGCGCTGCTGCCGGGCCGCAACTACACCGTGGCCGTGGCGGCCGTGTCCCGCGGCGTGGCCGCCAACGACACCGTGCGCGCCGTGGCCACGCGGCCGCTGGCGCCCGCGCTGCGCGCCGCCGCGCCGCAGCAGCGCGCGCTGCGCCTGGCGTGGAGCTCGGACGTGAACTCGCGCCAGGAGCGCTACGAGCTGCGCTACCGGCGGCGCGCGCAGCCCGCGGAGGCGTGGCGCGCGCTCGACACGCCGCACACCAACGCCACGCTGGAGGAGCTGGTGCCGGGCGCCGTGTACGAGATCCAGCTGGCCGCCGTCAGCCACGGCCTGCGCAGCGACCTGCACACCGTGCTCAAGCCTGTCCGTGAGTGCGCCCCTCCCCCCACCTAGACGCCACGCTGGAGGAGCTGGTGCCGGGCGCCGTGTACGAGATCCAGCTGGCCGCCGTCAGCCACGGCCTGCGCAGCGACCTGCACACCGTGCTCAAGCCTGTCCGTGAGTGCGCCCCTCCCCCCACCTAGACGCCACGCTGGAGGAGCTGGTGCCGGGCGCCGTGTACGAGATCCAGCTGGCCGCCGTCAGCCACGGCCTGCGCAGCGACCTGCACACCGTGCTCAAGCCTGTCCGTGAGTGCGCCCCTCCCCCCACCTAGACGCCACGCTGGAGGAGCTGGTGCCGGGCGCCGTGTACGAGATCCAGCTGGCTGCCGTCAGCCACGACCTGCGCAGCGACCTGCACACCGTGCTCAAGCCTGTCCGTGAGTGCGCCCCTCCCCCCACCTAGACGCCACGCTGGAGGAGCTGGTGCCGGGCGCCGTGTACGAGATCCAGCTGGCCGCCGTCAGCCACGGCCTGCGCAGCGACCTGCACACCGTGCTCAAGCCTGTCCGTGAGTGCGCCCCTCCCCCCACCTAGACGCCACGCTGGAGGAGCTGGTACCGGGCGCCGTGTACGAGATCCGAATTGACTTAACGCGACTTGATTGAATTGAAAGCACTTAATTTGTGTGTGAAGATAATTTTGAAGGATTAAATCTCGGCTAGGTATTAAAACTCACTCACAAAATTTCTCACTCGAGTAAGATACAGCAATCGGTGTACATTAAATAATTAAACTTTTAAATCGTCATTTCTCAGTCATTTTAATCTATATTTTACTTCCGTTGTGTTAAATATGATATCGACAACATCATGAAACTTCTCCATTAGGGCTGAGTATGTAATGTGCGGTGCGTGCCGCAGGTCCGCTGCCGGCGCAGTCGATGTCGGTGGAGCGCGCCACGTCCAACTCGGTGGTGGTGACGTGGCGCGGGCCGCGCGACGGGCTGGTGGGCGCGTACGCCGTGCGCTACCACGCCGCCGCCGCGCCCGCGCGCCGCCTCGACCCGCTGCCGCCCAGCGCCGACCGCGCCGAGGTACCGACTACCGGCCAGCGCCCGCCGTGAGCGAGTGCAGCGCACTCACGCCCGCCCTCGTTACAGATCAGCAACATGACGCACGGCGAGCGCTACACCATCCAGCTGGACACGGTGAGCGAGGACGCGGCCGGCGACAGCGTCGACAGCGGCCAGCCGCTCAGCGCCGAGCACACCGTCCGTGAGTCACCGCCATCCGTATTGTCTTGTCTCATACATCCCACATAAGTCTCAACCTGCAATCGTACAATCATCATATATCATTATATTGTTTCTGTTATTGTATTGTAACCTGTCGGATGTCCTTAAACAAAATGCAATAAATATATCTGTCTTTTCATCTATATGATAACAAGAGCAATTTAACTAGAGATAGTGAGTGAAATCACCTCTGTAGAATTCCACTCTGCATACAGAAGATTTATCCCCCCGAGAGTTTCACATATTAGAGGACTCTGGGAGGCAGCTGGCAGAAATTAAATCGGCTAAACATTTTGTCCGAGTGGTCGGAAACTCGACTCTTACATTTGAAAAAATCGAAGTACGAACCGTACCATATTTCTAGCCTGTCTGAATTCTGGCCCTCGGTGTCGAATGGGCGATCATCTCGAGGATTTGGCACCTCTTTCACCTGCTCATTTTCTGGTAGTGGTGGAGGGAGAGCCTTTACTGTGCGCGCCAGGACGAAATTACGACGAGACACACTTATCTATCCTGCACTCCGTCGATAATGATGAACCTAGTTTGAAACGTGCACTTTCGGGAGAGTAACACAATATCCGTCGTAGTCATTGTAGTTAATTTTCTTAAAGTCACCCGTGTACGATGTGATACGTCAGCGGATGTGTTAGTGTAACTATGCGTGTACCGCACAGGGCCCAACCCCGTGTCCAACGTGGCGCAGCTCGCGGACACGCGCAACGTGACGCTGGAGTGGCCGCGCCCCGCCGGCCGCGTGGAGTGGTACCGCGTGCGCTGGTGGCCGCACGAGCCGGACGGGGAGGGGGAGCAGCAGCGGGCGGAGGAGGGGGAGCAGCAGGAGGGGGAGCAGCAGCGCGACGTGCCGGCGGCGGAGGGGCGCGGCGCGCGCGTGGTGCTGGGCGCGCTGCGGCCGGGGCGCGGCTACGCGCTCAGCGTCGCGGCGCACTCCTACAACCTGTCCAGCGAGCTGTTCACCATGCGCACGCGCACCAGTACGTATCGCGCGCTTTATAATAACTAGTGGTTCGCCCCCAACAGACCGAGCGGCCTATGATTTCGGACCTGTAGTATACTGGAGGGTAGGCGATAGAGACATTGTGTATAAATACGGGCGACATTTTATAAGACATCTCAGTCTTACTTAGGTCAGCGTCCGAGGTGCACATCTGTGTATGTACATTTATATGTATATGTCACCGTAAGATTGTAATCTAACTAGCGATATTGTAAACTGTCGACAGATTACAATTTAACGTATTATTTTTCGGATTTAACCTGATGAAACCTAATAGTTCGACATAATTAACCAGGTAGTGCCTGGACCCTAATCCGAACCCTAACCTAACCTACAAGAAAGAGAAGAAAACGTAAATACAATGAATATTTCAAAAATTGACACTCAGAACATGGAACGGTTCACAATCTATCGACAGTTTGTAATATCGCTAGTTGGATTAAAAACTAACGGTTTTTACAATCTTACGGTGACATATTATATAATATCATAATATACCATATTATATAGACTATAGTCATAACAGATTCATCGTTCGAGCTTGTGATACGTATAACATGAAATATCTCAAAATAGACCAATTTAAATATAAGTGTGGGGGGTTCGTCTCTGCCATCAAGAAATGCAAATAATGCAAGGCTTGATGACAGGGGTGGACCTATCTTGTTTGTGGTACATATTTATATCTTATATCTTTTTTTTTTTTTATATCTTTTATTATTATTATATTTTTGTCCACTAAAATTTAGGATGGACTCCCACCTAAAATATTGTATTACATCAAAACGTGGAAACTTAACTGGCTCCAGTGATATCACTAATGTATTAGCTATATTTATTTATTTAAGCTGTATGTTTTCCAAATAAATCAAAAAAAAAAAAAAATATCATATATATATGTAACCCCCCTTAAATGAGGATTTTTATAATTTTATTAATGTATTTTTCGGCTTTAGGCCATCAATTTATAATATGATATGTAAAATTGAAGTAATTATATTCATTAATTCGGAAGTTACATTATCTGACAGACGGACGGACAAATGTCAATAAAGTCAATAGACTCAGAGACTTTCGCTTCGCCCGGTCAATAATAATAATAAAGTTTTAATTAAAGGCATTAAAATTATCGTCGCGTGTCCGCAGGGCCGCTGATCCAGTCGGAGATGACCATCGTGAACGAGTCGGACGACCCCGAGCGCAACGACACGCTGCCGGCCATCCGGGTGAGTGCCGCGACGCGCGTCCGCCCGCCCCGTACTGACTGACGAGTGACGCGACGCGTGTCCGCTGTGCCGCAGGTGCTGTACACGCGCACGCCGCAGTCGGCGACGCGCTTCGACGCGTACCGCTTCCGGCTGGAGGGCGGCGGCGAGGCGGCGCGCGAGCAGACGCGCGCCGCCGCCGCCGCCGACCAGCAGGTGGAGTTCGCGGCGCTGGTGCCGGGCCGCCTGTACAACCTCACCATGTGGACGGTGTCGCGCAACGTCACCTCGCACCCCGTGCAGCGCCAGGCGCGCCTGTTCCCGCGCCCCGTGGCCGCGCTCAGCGCCGCGGCGACGGGCGCGCGCGCCGTGGCGCTCTCGTGGCCGCGCCCGCCCGGCGACTACACCGACTTCGAGGTGCAGTGGCTCGCGGCGGCGGACACGCTGGAGGCGCGCGCGACGGCCGCGCTCGCGCTCACCGTGGACGGCCTGCGCCCCTACACCGAGTACACGTTCAGCGTGGAGGTGCGCGCGGGCACGCCGGCCAGCATCCTGACGCGCTCGGCGGCGCGCTCGGCGGCGGTGCGCACGCTGCAGGCGCCGCCCGCCGCGCCCACGCGCTTCCAGCCGCGCGACGCCACGCCCACGGCGCTCGCGTTCGCGTGGGAGCTGCCGCCGCGCGACGCGCACGGCGTGCTGCAGCGGTTCACGCTCGAGTACTTCCCCGCCGAGCGGCCGGCGGACGCGCGCACCGTCGAGTTCCCGCCGGAGGCGCGCGAGGGCAGCGTCACCGGTCAGTCCTAGCTTATATTTCGGAAATCTGACTATGAAAATGTTGTCTCATATGATTGTGTTGTTTGTATTCATGTCGGCTATTGATTAACACTGATTTTAATAGTGGCTGCTTGTTCGCGCTCAATGTCAACTTTCAATGTTATCAAACGGCCTAGAGTCCAGAGCCGTAAAAACTAAAATAAAATAAAATGCTAATGTCGAAGTCGCTTTTTGAATTTTGACAGATGACGTTTTTTGACTTACGAAAAAGAAAAATTTGCTCGATGACTGGGTTTTTTGTTGGAAAATAGAATTAATTAAATTTTTCCCAGTTTGCTCATCTAATATTAATAATTGTTTGTATTTTGAGTGTAATAATCAAGTTTGTTCTGCCATATCGTATGGCCTTGACTCTTGGACGATTTATTATAACCTTATTTTTGCTGCCACGTGTGGGCAAGTGAGACTTGTGATTAAGCTAAGTGCATGTGAAGTGACGTGTTGGTGCAAGTGTGAAGAGACAGCAGACGGCGCGGTGTCAGCTGAGGAGCCTGTTTGAATTGGGGTCTAACCCCACAGTTCCCCGAGGGAGTCACCAACAAAAACACACACATCCACCTCCACACACTCAAATTACCATACACCACAACATAACCTCCCTCAGGACCCTTCTCGTCGAAGCCAGCTGACCAGGTAAGTGTTGAAACCCGTCCACTAGGAGGACCCACTCCAGCGACCCGTCGCCTTTCCGCTATGGGCCCCGGAGGCCACGGGCTGGTACGTTGAGATTGGGTAGTGGCCTCAACACTGCTATTTCGAAAAACACTAAAGAGCCATTCTTTGTTTTTCGAAATAGCGGCCACTATTATTTTTATTTTTTATTATTAGACCGATTATTTCCAAATCCATATATAGGTATCTGGGTTCCCAATGATCACACACCTTTTTAATATCAATATCTAGGATCGCAATTCAAATTCACACACTGTTCTCAAAATTTTTAAAAGTAACAGTCGTTTGTGTCAATCATTTAAATTTTAACAACAATTTTCTCAATTATGTTGTTATCATAATCATTATAAATGTATTAGCGTTAGAAAATTTTGTTATTTTCAAATTTTAATACTAATGTAAGAAAGAAAAAAGACGAATTCTCGTATAGGCCTAGATATTCTATGGCTAAATACAATCTAAGACCGATCGGCTAACTAGGCTAATTTAATTTAAGTTCATACAACTACACGTGGGCATAAGATCGGGCTTATGTTTGGGTTATAGCGGACAACTGCACTACCCTACAATCTAACTTATCGAAATCCTGAAATATCACACAACGCGAGTTCAAGGTTACTTTAAAATCCCTCGTTTATTAAATCGACAATAAATTGGAACGAGACGTTGGGTGGCGCTAGTGCGCACGGTGAACATAGTCTCCGTATTTAACCTTGATTTTAATATACATTGCCGTAAAAGTTTCACCATCTTATACAATTATATAGAGAATAATTCTATACTTGCAAAAGAACAAGGATTCCGAAAAAATAAATCTATAAACATGGCAATCTATGACCTCCTAAATAAAATCATGACATGTTTGGATAGGAAAATACCTGTGGGGTGCTGTTCTTTGTGGTGATAAAATGATAGATATACTGATAGTTATAGTGGACTGTATTTCACTGAGATGATAAATGATAAATGATATGATATTGATTAGGAGTACTATCCGCGTGGACGATCGAACCGTGCTGATTTTACCGCACTGTCCCACTTAACGTGAAGCAGTTGCGTAAAGTGCTGACTGCGCGGTGTTCGGTTACACGCAGTGTCCCGAACAATACCAGTGGCTGCTTTATTCATGGACATGACTAAGGCGTTCGATTTTGTGGATCATAGCATTTTATTAAATAAACTAGATCAATATGGCGTGAGAGGAACAGTATTGGACCTTCTCAAGTCGTATCTAACGGGGAGATCACAAATCACTGAAATTACCAAAATTTGTCAATATGATTTAACAGAATAGGTATATCGATCTACATCTAGACTTGTTCAATACGGCGTTCCACAGGGAAGTGTTCTGGGGCCTTTGTTGTTTCTACTATATATAAATGACCTTCCATCAGTGATATCACAATCTATGGTACTCTTTGCTGACGATTGTACTGTGATATACGATGGTAGTAATATTCCAAATTATGAAATGGAAATGAATAAGTCCTTAGGTCTCATAATTGAATGGCTCGAGAACAACAATTTAAAAATTAATCTAGGAAAAACCAACATCATGCAATTCAATTGGGATAGTTGCAATATTAATTGTGTAATAAATTATATGGGAACGCAAATTAATAAAACAGAGGAGACTAAATTCTTGGGCATAATGATAGATAACCAGTTAAAATGGAGGAAACAAGTTGATAGCGTTTGTGCAAAATTATGCAGGTTCTCGTACGCCCTTTATAAGCTTAATAAAAGAGCCAGTATACAGACACTGCGTATCGCATACTTTGGTTACGTAGAATCAACTCTCAAGTATGGTATTATGTTTTGGGGAAACTGCACTGATCGCGAAAAGATCTTTAAAGCCCAAAAAGGTGCATAAGAGCAATTCGGAATTTGCATTGGACAGACAGCTGTAAGCCGCATTTTAAAGAGCTGCAAATTTTGACATTCCCATCACTCTTCATCTATGAAACAGCCGTGTTTGTCCATAGCAACCTAACTTTATTTAAAAATTTGCAAAATGAAAGACTCCCTTTGAGGCTACGAGTTCGCCCATGTAAAACAGCAAAAATGGGAAAAAGCATTTTTTGTCTGGCTATCAATCTCTATAATAAGCTATCCAATGACATTAAAAAATAACTAACTTGAGCAGCTTCAAAAAATCATTGAAGCTATTATTAATTAATAAAGCATATTATTCAATAAATGAGTACCTTAATGAACCGATTAAATAAATTAATTTCAAACTAAACTGACAACGTATGACATGATTTAACTGACATTACTGTACTAGGTATAAGATATTATACTAATTTCTTCTTGTTTGTAAAATAAAAATTAATAAAAATTAGTCACGGAATTACCGTGACTAATTTTTATTATAATTGATATTTTAATTGAATGTGACATTTTTGCTTGACATGGTTGCTACTTTTTATCTTTTATTTGTCATTATAAAGGTACCTAGATATATTTTAATTTTCATAGGATTTTTGCTGAATTTGACGTAAAGGCCTCATTAAGACTTTTTCTTATCTGTTATAATAAATACATATTACCTACTTATATTCTGTGGTATAAGTTAGGCACTCCCCTCAAACTCCAAAGTGGCATTTGAATAGGTATAAATACGGTGTGTTATAATTAATTAATAAGTTGTTATTAAATTGTGTCTCATAGCATAATAGTCAAGTTTCAACCGCACTAACCGTATTGAGGCCAAACTAGCATCCTATCCACGTGGTAGTAAGGCTTTTTGGTCTCTCTCGAAGTCGGTTGAATCAAATTTTTGTCGTCCTTCGCTGCCTCCTCTACTCAAACCAGATGGATCACTGGCTTTTACTGCGACAGATAAAGCAAATCTTTTGGCGACTCTGTTCGCGGAAAATTCGCATCTAGATCTTCTTGCGGCTCTGCCATGTCAGAGATACACGTTCGCCAGAATGAGGTGCTAAAAGTGCTCCGCAAACCTGGATGTGAATAAAGCAAGTGGTCCAGATGGAATACCAGCAATGGTTTTGAAGACCTGTGCTCCCGAGTTGTCTCCAGTCGTGACACGCTTGTTTCGCCTCTCCCTTAAGTCTGCTCAGGTCCCTAAGGTTTGGAAAATTGCCAATGTACAGCCGGTCCCAAAAAAGGGCAGCCGTACTGACCCGGCCAACTACAGGCCTATTGCAATCACCTTCATGCTTTGCAAAAGTTTGGAGCGTGGTCTGAACAACAGGCTACTGGTATACCTCGAAGAAAATGACCTCCTGTCGGACCAACAGTACGGATTTCGACGATATTGATCCACAGGGGATCTTTTAGTGTATGCCACGCACATCTGGGGTGAGGCCATCGAGAGGTATGGTGAAGCATCAGCTGTTTCACTAGACGTCTCGAAGGCTTTCGACCGGGTCTGGCACGAAAGCCTTTTGAGCAAGCTTCCAGCCGCTGGCTTCTGCGACTGGATATCGGACTTCTTGAGTGGACGATCATTTCGAGTAGTCGTTGATGGCTCCTCATCTGATCTCATGACGATCAATGCCGGTGTCCCTCAGGGATCAGTTCTCTATGCAACGCTTTTTTTGCTGCACATCAACGAGATGCTAAAACCTGGTATCTTTGGGTATGCAGATGACAGCACCGTTACAGAGAGATACATGTCCGGTCCCCCCGGCCAGTGGAACTGAAATTCTTAAGCACAGAGAGGCTTTGGTTGAACGAATCAACTTGATCTTGAAGGAGGTGTCCGACTGGGGTGACGCCAATCTCGTCAAATTTAACGCTACCAAAACGCAAGCGTGTCTATTCACCGCGAAACGGAGCTCATTCCCACTTACTCCGACTTTTCGAAATATATCCGTTCCAATTACCGTCAGTGTCGAGCTCTTCGGTATCAACATATCGTCCAACCTCAACTTTGGACAATGCATCGAATCCAAGGCAAAAACAGCTGGAAAGAAACTTGGCATCCTCAAAAAAGTCAAGTGGTACTTCACGCCGGAACAGCTTCTTACCCTGTACCAAGCACAAGTTCGATCATGGTGCATGTTCGTGCATGGAGTACTGCAGCCATTTATGGGACGGCTCTGCCAAGTACCAGCTTGACGCATTGGATTCGGTGGATCGTCGCGCCAGGAGACTTATCGGCAACAAAGCGCTGGACAGTTCGAAGCTGCAAAGCTAAGAACTTCGGCGCAAAATTGCCTACAATGTTTGAATGTTTAATCTGAGAATTGAATGTAATCATTGTAAACATCAGATATCGATTCGTCGCTTGTTCGCTCGCGCAGGTCTGACGGCGGGCGAAGCGTACGTGTTCCGGCTGGCGGCGTGGTCGGGCGCGGGCGCGGGCGCGGCGGCGGAGTGGCGCGCGCGCACCGCCATCGCGGCGCCGCCGCGCCCGCGCGCGCTGCCCGCCGCCGTGCGCCGCAGCGCCAGCACGGTGACGGTGCGCTTCCGCGCGGACGACTTCTCGCCCGCCAACGGCAACGTGACCGCGTACACGCTGGTGGTGGCGGAGGAGCCGCGCGAGGCGCCGCTGGCGCTGCCGGCGTGGCGCGACGTGCAGCGCCTGCCCGTGTGGCCGCCCTACCAGGCCTCCGAGCCGTACTTCCCGTTCCGCGCGCCCTCCGACACCGAGGAGGAGTTCACGCTGGGCTCGGAGCGCTGCGAGGCGGGCGGCGCGCGCTACTGCAACGGCCCGCTCAAGCCGGGCTCGCGCTACTACGTCAAGCTGCGCGCCTTCACCGCGCACGACAAGTACACCGACACCGCGTACGCCGTCGTCTACACAGGTCAGTGGGTCAGTGGGTCAGTGGGCCGTTCGCGACTCCCTCCGACACCGAGGAGGAGTTCACGCTGGGCTCGGAGCGCTGCGAGGCGGGCGGCGCGCGCTACTGCAACGGCCCGCTCAAGCCGGGCTCGCGCTACTACGTCAAGCTGCGCGCCTTCACCGCGCACGACAAGTACACCGACACCGCGTACGCCGTCGTCTACACAGGTCAGTGGGTCAGTGGGTCAGTGGGCCGTTCGCGACTCCCTCCGACACCGAGGAGGAGTTCACGCTGGGCTCGGAGCGCTGCGAGGCGGGCGGCGCGCGCTACTGCAACGGCCCGCTCAAGCCGGGCTCGCGCTACTACGTCAAGCTGCGCGCCTTCACCGCGCACGACAAGTACACCGACACCGCGTACGCCGTCGTCTACACAGGTCAGTGGGTCAGTGGGTCAGTGGGCCGTTCGCGACTCCCTCCGACACCGAGGAGGAGTTCACGCTGGGCTCGGAGCGCTGCGAGGCGGGCGGCGCGCGCTACTGCAACGGCCCGCTCAAGCCGGGCTCGCGCTACTACGTCAAGCTGCGCGCCTTCACCGCGCACGACAAGTACACCGACACCGCGTACGCCGTCGTCTACACAGGTCAGTGGGTCAGTGGGTCAGTGGGCCGTTCGCGACTCCCTCCGACACCGAGGAGGAGTTCACGCTGGGCTCGGAGCGCTGTGAGGCGGGCGGCGCGCGCTACTGCAACGGCCCGCTCAAGCCGGGCTCGCGCTACTACGTCAAGCTGCGCGCCTTCACCGCGCACGACAAGTACACCGACACCGCGTACGCCGTCGTCTACACAGGTCAGTGGGTCAGTGGGTCAGTGGGCCGTTCGCGACTCCCTCCGACACCGAGGAGGAGTTCACGCTGGGCTCGGAGCGCTGTGAGGCGGGCGGCGCGCGCTACTGCAACGGCCCGCTCAAGCCGGGCTCGCGCTACTACGTCAAGCTGCGCGCCTTCACCGCGCACGACAAGTACACCGACACCGCGTACGCCGTCGTCTACACAGGTCAGTGGGTCAGTGGGTCAGTGGGCCGTTCGCGACTCCCTCCGACACCGAGGAGGAGTTCACGCTGGGCTCGGAGCGCTGCGAGGCGGGCGGCGCGCGCTACTGCAACGGCCCGCTCAAGCCGGGCTCGCGCTACTACGTCAAGCTGCGCGCCTTCACCGCGCACGACAAGTACACCGACACCGCGTACGCCGTCGTCTACACAGGTCAGTGGGTCAGTGGGTCAGTGGGTCAGTGGGCCGTTCGCGACTCCCTCCGACACCGAGGAGGAGTTCACGCTGGGCTCGGAGCGCTGTGAGGCGGGCGGCGCGCGCTACTGCAACGGCCCGCTCAAGCCGGGCTCGCGCTACTACGTCAAGCTGCGCGCCTTCACCGCGCACGACAAGTACACCGACACCGCGTACGCCGTCGTCTACACAGGTCAGTGGGTCAGTGGGTCAGTGGGTCAGTGGGCCGTTCGCGACTCCCTCCGACACCGAGGAGGAGTTCACGCTGGGCTCGGAGCGCTGCGAGGCGGGCGGCGCGCGCTACTGCAACGGCCCGCTCAAGCCGGGCTCGCGCTACTACGTCAAGCTGCGCGCCTTCACCGCGCACGACAAGTACACCGACACCGCGTACGCCGTCGTCTACACAGGTCAGTGGGTCAGTGGGTCAGTGGGTCAGTGGGCCGTTCGCGACTCCCTCCGACACCGAGGAGGAGTTCACGCTGGGCTCGGAGCGCTGTGAGGCGGGCGGCGCGCGCTACTGCAACGGCCCGCTCAAGCCGGGCTCGCGCTACTACGTCAAGCTGCGCGCCTTCACCGCGCACGACAAGTACACCGACACCGCGTACGCCGTCGTCTACACAGGTCAGTGGGTCAGTGGGTCAGTGGGCCGTTCGCGACTCCCTCCGACACCGAGGAGGAGTTCACGCTGGGCTCGGAGCGCTGCGAGGCGGGCGGCGCGCGCTACTGCAACGGCCCGCTCAAGCCGGGCTCGCGCTACTACGTCAAGCTGCGCGCCTTCACCGCGCACGACAAGTACACCGACACCGCGTACGCCGTCGTCTACACAGGTCAGTGGGTCAGTGGACCGTTCGCGACTCCCTCCGACACCGAGGAGGAGTTCACGCTGGGCTCGGAGCGCTGTGAGGCGGGCGGCGCGCGCTACTGCAACGGCCCGCTCAAGCCGGGCTCGCGCTACTACGTCAAGCTGCGCGCCTTCACCGCGCACGACAAGTACACCGACACCGCGTACGCCGTCGTCTACACAGGTCAGTGGGTCAGTGGGTCAGTGGGTCAGTGGGCCGTTCGCGACTCCCTCCGACACCGAGGAGGAGTTCACGCTGGGCTCGGAGCGCTGCGAGGCGGGCGGCGCGCGCTACTGCAACGGCCCGCTCAAGCCGGGCTCGCGCTACTACGTCAAGCTGCGCGCCTTCACCGCGCACGACAAGTACACCGACACCGCGTACGCCGTCGTCTACACAGGTCAGTGGGTCAGTGGGTCAGTGGGTCAGTGGGCCGTTCGCGACTCCCTCCGACACCGAGGAGGAGTTCACGCTGGGCTCGGAGCGCTGTGAGGCGGGCGGCGCGCGCTACTGCAACGGCCCGCTCAAGCCGGGCTCGCGCTACTACGTCAAGCTGCGCGCCTTCACCGCGCACGACAAGTACACCGACACCGCGTACGCCGTCGTCTACACAGGTCAGTGGGTCAGTGGGTCAGTGGGTCAGTGGGCCGTTCGCGACTCCCTCCGACACCGAGGAGGAGTTCACGCTGGGCTCGGAGCGCTGTGAGGCGGGCGGCGCGCGCTACTGCAACGGCCCGCTCAAGCCGGGCTCGCGCTACTACGTCAAGCTGCGCGCCTTCACCGCGCACGACAAGTACACCGACACCGCGTACGCCGTCGTCTACACAGGTCAGTGGGTCAGTGGGTCAGTGGGCCGTTCGCGACTCCCTCCGACACCGAGGAGGAGTTCACGCTGGGCTCGGAGCGCTGCGAGGCGGGCGGCGCGCGCTACTGCAACGGCCCGCTCAAGCCGGGCTCGCGCTACTACGTCAAGCTGCGCGCCTTCACCGCGCACGACAAGTACACCGACACCGCGTACGCCGTCGTCTACACAGGTCAGTGGGTCAGTGGGTCAGTGGGCCGTTCGCGACTCCCTCCGACACCGAGGAGGAGTTCACGCTGGGCTCGGAGCGCTGCGAGGCGGGCGGCGCGCGCTACTGCAACGGCCCGCTCAAGCCGGGCTCGCGCTACTACGTCAAGCTGCGCGCCTTCACCGCGCACGACAAGTACACCGACTGTTCGCGCTCGATGGCAACTTTCAATGTTTTCAAACGGCCTAGAGTCCAGAGCCGTAAAAACTTAAATAAAATAAAATGCTAATGTCGAAGTCGCTGCTTTTTGAACTTTGACAGATGACGTTTGGATTTACGAATTTTGTCGATGACTGGAGTTTTGTTGAAGAATTAAAATTAATTAATTTTTCCCAGTTTTTGCTCATCCATCCATACTATCCATACTAATATTATAAATGCGAAAGTGTGTCTGTCTGTCTGTCTGTCTGTCTGTCTGTCTGTCTGCTACGCTTTCACGGCCCACCTGTTGAACCGATTTTGATGAAATTTGGTACAGGGGTAGATGGTATCCCGGGGAAGGACATAGGCTACTTTTTATCCCGGAAAAATAAAGAGTTCCCGCGGGAATAAAAAAAAACTGTCTCTTCACCCGATTTTGATAAAATTTGGTACAGGGGTAGATGGTTTCCCGGGGAAGGACATAGGCTACTTTTTATCCCGGAAAATTAAAGAGTTCCCGCGGGAATCAAAAATCTTAATCCACGCGGACGAAGTCGCGGGAATCATCTAGTTCTTAATAATTGTTTGTCTTAGAGTGTAATCATCAAGTTTGTTCTGCCATACCGTGTGGCCTTGATTCTTTGAAGGACTATGATAACCTTTTTGTGTTCACGTGCTGGCAAGCTAACCTGTGAAGGCTTGAGGGTTTTGTGATTAAGTTAAGTGCATGTGAAGTAACGTGTTGGTGCAAGTGCGAAGAGACAGCAGACGGCGTGGTGCCAGCTGAGGAGCCTGTTTGAATGGGGTTGGAACCCCACAGACTTGAGCGGGGGCAATCACCACACACACACACCCTCCCCAAACTCACACATTTACAATTACTCCACTACATAACCCCCCCTCAGGACTCGTCTCGTCGCAGCCAGCTAACCAGGTGAGTGTCAGAACCCGTTCACCAAGGCCCTAACCCAACGACCGGCTCCAGTCCTCTATGGGCCCGGGACAGTGCACGGTTGCTTCGTTGGGGTAGGCGTTGGCCTAAACATTTGGTAGCAGAGCGTGGTTTTCTATGGACCACTACCAGTGAACGGGTTTCTGACTTTAACCGAGTATTGTTAGTAAACTAGTTTATCTTTAGTTCTTACTTAATAGGCACTGAATGAGTTGTTTGTATTTGATTTGATAGTTTGGTATAATAATGGAATAAACTTGCAACATATTAATATAAATTCAGTAAACCTTTTGAAATAAATCTTTTCTATTGGTTAGTACAGTGTAACCTCGCTTACACATTTGGTGTCTAAATTGAATTAATAAGTTACTTATTACCTTAGTTGGTTAAATTGTTTAGCTACATGTTTATGGTATTTTAACCACTACTCTTGTTTTATCCCCCACTAGTTACAAATTAAAAACTTAATTTTAATTATTAAATGGTAATTATTGATTATATGGTGTTGTCAGTCACATATAGTTGCTCACCCATCTTTACCTGTCTTTGCAATTGTTTGAGAACTTGAATTTGTAATTTCCAACTTATGCTTTAGCCTTATACTGTAATTATTATTTTTGATTTATTGTAGCAATCAACAGTGTAGCAACCTAACCTATGAATTCATTGTTGAACAGAACTTGAACATTGTTTATTTACTGTTGTTGGTTGTTGTTTGTTGCTGTTGTTGTACTGTTTGTTGTTTGTTGTGGATTCACACAGCTAGCTAAATTGTAGTTAGTGTTGCTGCCACCTTAGTTCAGCCTAAATTTTAAGTTGTGAATTTTATGGTAGATAATTTAATTGCGAATTGCTATACCTATTTGCGTACAAGATGTCAGCTCATAAAAAGTTTGTTGGCATGATACAAGCTGAACTCCGATGGGCGGCTACAGCTCAGACCTTGATAGGTAGAGAGGACAGAGCATCCGCACTGCTCCAGCGGTGTGAACAAGTGCCGACCAGGCAGGCAATTGTCGAGGGGGCGCTTAGAGACCTCGTGGTTTTGGAGCCGCCCGAGGAACTGCTCAAGTCCGCTCAGCGAGACTATGAGCAGTTCTTTGAAATAACGGACGGCCTTGTAGAGGAAGGCTCTAAGCTTAGGAAGGAGGTGAGACTAAGCTCTCTTCTTGAGTCTCCTTTGAGACCTCCTACTCAACCTGCGCTACTAGGCAGGTTACCCACCATCGATTTGCCTAAGTTCTCGGGCAACCTGAGTCAGTGGTTAGGCTTCTTGGGTCTTTTTGACAGTCTGGTGCATTCTAGGAGGGATCTGTCTTCCTGCCAGAAACTGACCTACCTACTCTCATCCTTGCAAGGAGAGGCTCTGAGTGTGGTCTGCCACCTAGATCTCTCCGAGGAGAGCTATACTACCGCCCGGGAACTTCTCACCCGGCGGTATGCCAACGTGCGCCGATTAGCGGACACGCACGTGGCGCAAATTCTTTCTCTGCCACGTGTCTCCGGGGCGGCTCGCCTGAGGGAATCTTTGTTAAACCCGTTGATAGTCGCATGTAATGCACTTAGGCGACTAGAGCTCCCGGTGGACCAGTGGTCTTTTCTGTTGCTGCACATAGTGTTGTCCCGCCTACCTCCCGAATTAAAACTGCGGTTTGAACAAAGGTATGGCGGGGATGGTGCCAGCTATCTGCCCCCTTTTTCAGATTTGCTGAAGTTCCTCGAGGAGGAGTGCCGGCAGGCTGACAACTCCGGCGTTGCCGGTCCTTCAAGGACCCCAGAGCGACCTGCCCAGCCGAGGAAAGGAAGGGCTCAGATTGGCAGCCCTGGCAAGGTGGCCTCTGACCGAAGGTCAATGCCAGTCTACAGGGGGCTTGCTGCCACTGAGGCTACCCCCTGTAACTATTGCAGGCGTCCGGGCCACAAGGTACCCTCTTGTCCCCAGTTCCTGGACAAGACGATCAAGCACAGGAGGGGCATCGCCAGGGATCGCCACTGGTGCTATAGCTGCCTGGAGTCGCACATGCAGCGTGACTGCCCACATCAGCAGCCATGCCCTATTTGTAAGGGCAACCACCTGGCGATTTTGTGTGCCAACAAAAATGGCGTTGGCCGCCAGGTGGAGGAGAGCACCCCCCGCACGGGTGGGGGCACTTATGCTAATCGCCCCCCTGCTAGTCCGCGTCGCTCTCCTGAGCCATGTCGGGTGTCCCGGTGTGTCCGTACTTCGCCTCCACCCGGGGGGGCTTCACCCCCCCGCGGGGGGATTTCGACCCCCCTGCGTCAATTTGATGCGGGATTTGCTGCCGCCACGGCGACGGGTCGTCCTACTCGTTACTCACCCCCGCTACACGAGTGGCCGCGACTAGAACGCCGCCCACCTCGAATGGGTCGGCAGCGGTATTACGTTCCGGACTCGGTTCACGCGGCTCGGGCCGTATTACCGCCTCGGGATGATGCCTGGGTATACCCGAATGGAGGACCGTCTCCCCCTCCCGTGGAAGTGCCCCCCGAGTTCCGGTTCGAGGTGCCCCGGCACGACGAGGCGTTTGATGAGGGCGACCAATGCTAGGTAGTCGCCGCCCTAGCCCCCACTACAGCCACCTCTCCTGAGAATTTGAATCTTCAGCAGTCGGTCTGTCAGACAGTTCTTCTGCCGACTGCCTCAGTGAAGGTGTATAACCTGAAGGGTGAATGTTTAATTGTCCGCGCTCTTTTGGATTCAGGTTCACAACGCTGTATTGCTTCGTCTTATTTGGTGGGGAAGCTAGGGCTCCCTTGGAGTCCTCGTGCGGGTCGGATCATAGGTATTGGTGGTGCCGAACCCTCAACTCCTAAGGGAGAGGCGGAACTGATGTTTGGCCCTATTCAGGGCAATCTCCGTGTTTTGGTTAAGGTATCAGTCCTGGACGATATTTTGGGTCCCTTACCGCAGGTACGGATATCGGAGGCTGCGGTGCTTTGTGCGTCAGGACTACCCCCTGCCGACCCCCACTGGTCCGAGCCCGGTCCCATGGACCTCTTGTTGGGCTCCGACGTGTTGGGTCTGATCTGGTCCGGAGGAATTAAGGTCTTGCAGAAGGATGGTCTCTGTGCCATGCCTACTATCTTTGGTTATAGCTTTTTCGGTCCAGTCTTGTGGTCCTCACACCTTCCGGTGGAGAACCAACTGCTTGCAGCCGGCATAACGTTGTCGGATGTAGTCCAGCGCTTTTGGGAAGTCGAGGAGCCGCCGCACGCCAAACCGGTTAACCCTCTTGACCTTGAATGCGAGTTGTTCTATCAAAATAACACAGGCCGCCGTACTGACGGGCGCTTCGTAACTCGCTTGCCCTTCCTCGCCTCTCGCCCCCCTCTTGGTCATTCACGGGCCTTAGCTGAGAAGAGGCTCTTGTCGATGGAACGGCGCATGCAGCGCGACCCTGCCTTCCGCACTAAGTATATTGAATTTATGCGCGAATACGAAGATCTTGGACACATGTCACCATCCAACTTTGATTGGCGTTCGCACGAGCACTACTTCCTACCCCACCATGCTGTCTTGAAGACCCCTGGGGGTAAGATTCGAGTGGTATTTGACGGCTCCGCGGCTACGTCAAACGGGGTGACCTTGAACCAGTGTCTGCACGCTGGCCCTAAGTTGATCAAGGATATCTCCGACATCCTCACGTATTTCCGCCGTCATCAAATTGTCTTTGTTGCTGACATCAAGATGATGTTCAGACAGTCGGTGGTACATCGCGATGATCGGAGGTATCAGCTGATTTTGTGGCGCGAGAATCCTAATGAGCCAATACGGGTCTTTGAATTGAACACAACGACCTATGGACTCCGGTCAAGCCCCTATATTGCTATTAGGACCTTGTTGGAATTGGCTAACCGTGAGCGGCTGAATTATCCTCGCGCATCAGCCACCTTGGAATCATCTGTCTATATGGACGACATCTGCACGGGAGCTTCTAGTGTCGAAGAAGCTTTGATACTGCGTGACGAATTGATTTCAGTACTGAAGTCCGGTGATTATGAACTGCGAAAGTGGCTGTCCAACTCTCCTCACGTTTTGAAGGATCTCCCAGGAGAGGATCAGCAGGACCCTCATATTTTTGAAAACCTCGAAAATCCTAATTTGTTGACGGTCCTTGGAATACAGTACCAGCCCGTTCAGGATGTTTTCACCTACCGGGTCAAATTGGACCCACCTCCTAAGGTATGGACTAAGCGCTCCGTTTTGTCTACGGTTGCCCGCACTTTTGATCCAAACGGATGGATCACTCCCGTAATATTTTTGGCCAAATGCTTCCTTCAGAAGCTTTGGATTGCTGAAGTCGGTTGGGACGAACCCCTCCAAGGGAAATTATTGAAGGAGTGGCACTCCCTTGTGTCTTTACTTCCGGACGTCAACCGAATTTCAATGCCCCGACGCTTCCTACCACCAGGAAGGTGCCACGCCAGTCTCCATGGGTTTTGTGACGCCTCCGAACGAGGCTATGCTGCCGTGGTATATATGCGGACTGTCGATGCCGCCGGTGAGGTCGCGACACATCTTGTCTTGGCAAGGAGCAAGGTGGCCCCTATTCGGTCACGCTTGACTATCCCTAAATTAGAATTGTCTGGTGCTGCTCTTTTGGTGCGCCTTCTTAACCACGTCCGTTCATCTTTGGCCTCTGTGGTCGAACTGACCAACGTGTACGCTTGGACGGACAGTGAAATTGTCCTTTGTTGGCTTCGAGCCGCCCCTCACAATTTGGAGGGCTTTGTTGCGAACCGGGTGTCCCAAATTCAGAGCTCAGAAACGCCGTTAATTTGGAGACACGTTCCCGGAGAATTGAACCCGGCCGATTGCGCCTCTCGCGGCTTAGAGGCCTCTTCACTTGTCAACCATCCCCTTTGGTGGAGTCCTAGTTGGTTAACGCAATCTGAGTCGACTTGGCCTCAGAACCGGTTCTCCACTCCGGAAGTATTGCCGGGCTTAAGAGTCGGAGTCGTGGAGGATAAACCGACCCCAGACTTGAACTTTCTCTAAGAACGATACAGTTCCCTTGATAAACTCATTGGTGTTACCGGTTGGCTTAGACGTTTCATCCATAATGGTAGGAATCCAGGTAATAAAAATTTGAATTTTTTTTTTTTTTTTTTTTTTTTTTTTATCCACTACAAGCTAGCCCTTGACTGCGATCTCACCTGATGGTAAGTGATGATGCAGTCTAAGATGGTAGCGGGCTAACCTGTTAGGGGCATGGCAGTTATATTAAACCCATACCCCTTCGGTTTCTACACGGCATCGTACCGGAACGCTAAATCGCTTGGCGGCACGTCTTTGCCAGTAGGGTGGTAACTAGCCACAGCCGAAGCCTCCCACCAGGCCAGACCAGGGAAAATTCAGAAATTATAAATTTCCAAATTGACCCTGCCGGGGATCGAACCCGGGACCTCCGCACGTTAAGGCAACAGCGCTACACACTGCGCCACGGAGGTCGTCAAAACGAGAATCCTGAATCAAAAAAAAAGAATCCTGTCTTGTCACCTCTTTAACGTCGAGAAGCCCGGACACATTGGGTGCGTGTGGTTCAGGCAGAACATTTTGCGTCCGTGATTGACACCATAAAAGGAGGTTTAGCTTTGAAGGGCCCGCTTGCTCGCTTAAGCCCCTTTTTGGACGATGACGGAATGTTACGCGTTGGCGGACGCCTTAGGAATTCTGATCTGCCCTATGGCGCTCGTCACCCCTTGCTGCTCCCTAAGGACGGCACCTTTGTTAAATTGCTGGTGACATCTTATCACCTTAAAAATGCCCACGCCGGTTGTAATGCCCTCTCGGCTATTTTACAACGTGAGTTTTGGATTTTGGCAGGGAGACGCACCATCCGGAGCATCATTTTCAAATGCATCCCTTGCTATCGTTTGAAGGCCACTATTGCGCAGCCGATGATGGGTGACTTGCCCCCCGACCGCGTCAGGGCCACTCGACCTTTTGCCGGAGTTGGTACTGATTTTGCAGGCCCATTCGCCATCAAGAGCTCTAACCTCCGCAACGCCCGGTCACTAAAGGCTTACCTGTGCGTCTTTGTTTGTCTCTCTACCAAAGCGGTCCATTTGGAACTGGTGAGTGCCTTAAGCACTGAGGCCTTTGTGGCCACGCTAGGTAGATTTGTCTCTCGTCGAGGATTGCCTGAACTGGTTCGCACCGATTGCGGTACTAATTATAAGGGTACCGATAGATACTTAAGAGAAATTGTTGAATTTTTGTCTAGTAATAAGATTAGTATAAGTACCGCAATGTCCAAGATGGGGATAACCTGGAAGTTTGACCCTCCAGCATGTCCCCACTGGGGCGGAATCTTCGAAGCTGTTGTCAAGGTCGCCAAGACACATCTCCGACGCGTTATAGGCGAAACTATCCTGACCTTCGAAGAACTCGCCACTGTGTTTTGTAAAATTGAGGCCGTACTCAATTCTCGGCCACTCTGCCCCCTCTCGTCCGACCCAAATGACCTGGAGGTCCTAACTCCCGGCCACTTCTTGATTGGTCAGCCCCTTAGCGCCTTGCCCGAGTACCCCTTCAGGGACGCGAAAACGTCACGTTTGTCTCGGTTTGAACTGTTGCAGCAAATGACTCAGAGCTTTTGGCATCGTTGGTTACTCGAGTATTTGCACCTTTTGCAGCAACGCGTTAAGTGGACTGACAAATCCGATCCCCCCAAGGTTGGTGATCTTGTATTGGTTAAAGAAACGAATCTGTTACCTTTGTATTGGCGTCGTGGACGCATTGTTAAACTGATGTATGGGTCTGACGGGGTTCCCAGGGTCGCCGAGGTAATGGTCGGAGATTCTGTCTTGCAGCGAGCAGTCTCCACCTTGTCACGCCTGCCCATTTGTTAGGGAGTGGACCCAAAATCCTTTGGTCCACGGGGGGGAGATTGTTCGCGCTCGATGGCAACTTTCAATGTTTTCAAACGGCCTAGAGTCCAGAGCCGTAAAAACTTAAATACTTTGACAGATGACGTTTGGATTTACGAATTTTGTCGATGACTGGAGTTTTGTTGAAGAATTAAAATTAATTAATTTTTCCCAGTTTTTGCTCATCCATTCTTAATAATTGTTTGTCTTTGAGTGTAATCATCAAGTTTGTTCTGCCATACCGTGTGGCCTTGATTCTTTGAAGGACTATGATAACCTTTTTGTGTTCACGTGCTGGCAAGCTAACCTGTGAAGGCTTGAGGGTTTTGTGATTAAGTTAAGTGCATGTGAAGTAACGTGTTGGTGCATGTGCGAAGAGACGGCAGACGGCGTGGTGCCACCTGAGGACCCTGTTTGAATGGGGTTGGAACCCCACAGACTTGAGCGGGGGCAATCACCACACACACACACACCCTCCCCAAACTCACACATTTACAATTACTCCACTACATAACCCCCCCCTCAGGACTCGTCTCGTCGCAGCCAGCTAACCAGGTGAGTGTCAGAACCCGTTCACCAAGGCCCTAACCCAACGACCGGCTCCAGTCCTCTATGGGCCCGGGACAGTGCACGGTTGCTTCGTTGGGGTAGGCGTTGGCCTAAACACCGACACCGCGTACGCCGTCGTCTACACAGGTCAGTGGGTCAGTGGGTCAGTGGGCCGTTCGCGAATCCTATTTTCATGAAGCCACTTGCATATCATATCTAAGCCTTTTTGGACATTTCTTGATGCTACCGATGCTACTGCAGGATCTTTATTGCTAGCCAACATATTATGATTATAAATATAAATATACACACAGACGTGCCATTCTTTAAATAATAAACAAATGCTGCCACTCGAGCACGTGATCGCGACACAAGTAATCATTTCGCTCTCTCGTAAACATACTTGACGCTGAACATCCAACAGCATCCTGAAAACATTGTTGTATTGAATTCTTAGTGTGTCTATAGCAGTCTATTTTGCATAGTCGACCCGCAGACTACCCGAGTACAAGTTTTGGCAATGGCAATTTTTTCATCTTACCTACACCGGGCGAATCTGCGGGCCAACATATCATTCGCTCGGAACAAGTGTTGTCGTGACGCGTTCGCGTTCTCGTGCGCAGAGGCGGACCACACGGGCTGGATCGCGGGCGGCGCGGTGGCGGGCGCGCTGGCGGCGGCGGCGGCGGCGGGCGCGCTGCTGCTGCGGCGGCGGCGCCGGCCCGCCGCGGCCGCCGCGCCCGCCGCCAGCCGGCCGGTGCGCGTGGCGGAGTTCGCGGAGCACTACCGGCTGATGTCGGCGGACTCGGACTTCCGGTTCAGCGAGGAGTTCGACGAGCTGAAGCACGTGGGGCGCGAGCAGCCGTGCGCCGCCGCCGACCTGCCCGTCAACCGGCCCAAGAACCGCTTCACCAACATCCTGCCCTACGACCACTCGCGCTTCAAGCTGCAGCCCGTCGACGACGAGGAGGGCAGCGACTACATCAACGCCAACTACGTGCCCGGGCACTCGTCGCCGCGCGAGTTCATCGTGACGCAGGGCCCGCTGCACTGCACGCGCGACGACTTCTGGCGCATGTGCTGGGAGGCCGGCAGCCGCGCCATCGTGATGCTGACGCGCTGCGTGGAGAAGGGCCGCGAGAAGTGCGACCGCTACTGGCCGTACGACACGCGGCCCGTGCGCTACGGCGACATCGCCGTCACCGCGCTCAACGAGAGCCGCTACCCGGACTGGACCGTCACCGAGCTGGCCGTGTGCCGCGGCGCCGAGCAGCGCGTCGTCGCGCACTTCCACTTCACCACGTGGCCCGACTTCGGCGTGCCCTCGCCGCCCACCGCGCTCGCGCGCTTCGTGCGCGCCTTCCGCGAGCGCTGCCCGCCCGCGGCGGACGCGCGCCCCGTGGTCGTGCACTGCAGCGCGGGCGTGGGCCGCTCGGGCACGTTCATCACGCTGGACCGCGCGCTGCAGCAGCTGGCGGCGCGCGCCGACACGCTCGACATCTTCGGCATGGTGCACGCGATGCGGCGCGAGCGCGTGTGGATGGTGCAGACGGAGCAGCAGTACATCTGCATCCACCAGTGCGTGGTGGCCGCGCTCGAGGGCGCCGACCTCGCGCCGCCGCCGCCGCCGCCGCCCAACCACCACCACAACGCCGCCTACGAAGGTAACGCTCCTTCGCCTTCGCCGCCTGCTCCTCTTCTGAGCTGGGCGGCGTGTGAGCACGACAATCTTGCGTTTCGAACGCACTTATCGAAAGTGTCATACATTGAGTTAAGGTACTGTCGCACGGATGGATGGATGGATGGATGGACGGACTGTCGCGCTATATACACTTTATTATACACTAGAATATTACGACACTGTATATTATGATCGTACTCCTCGGACGCTGTCCGAGGTAAGACTGAGCAGTGAGCTGTCGACAGAATGACGCCCATTTTTATACACAACGTGTTATTCGCCAACCCTCCAGTACACCAGATTATTTATACCTATTATTGTATATTCGTTATGCCAATGCTGTACAACCTTTCGGTCATACGGGCCGATCACGGGATGGTCCCCGGCACGCGCTCTGACTCCCTACAAATAGTTCGCTGTGAGCCTGGCCCCTGTGATCTCTGTCCCCTCTCTGGAGCAGACGCGCACGAACACGAGCCCCAGTAGCGGCTCCTGGCGGCTACGTGCGCGGCGCGGCGGCGGCGGCGGCGCGGAGCGGCGGGGCGGCGGCGGCGGCGGCGGCGGCGACGCTCCTGCTCCGCCGCTCAGTAACCGCCCCCCTGCAGCCTGGAGGCATGGCCGCTCGCTCGACTGTCGCTCCACGTTAACGCATCACTAATGACACTTTTCCTCTCTCTATTAACGTTAGTTACGACTCCTGCTACACGCCGACCGAGTGAGAGAAGAGCATGCGCGTTAAGAAATTGTTTTTTTTTGTTTTCGCGTGATCTTCACCTCCAAATTAATAATATTAGGATTCTGGCGCTCACTTAAATAACAAATATTCCATTCGTAGACATAAAGTTTTGTTTCGTATACTTATAATAACGTGCGACTGCTTATGAACGCATAAGCCGTCGACGCTGTACTGACGCGCCGCTCTGTTGCAGACGACGAGGGCATCGTGGAGTCGGGCATGTGAGGCGCCGCCCCGCGCCTCGCACCCTACCTCGCGCCTCGCGCCTCGTGCCCTGCCTCGCGCCTCGCGCCTCCGTTACAACGCACGAAGCCGAAATGTGAAAATGCTCCAAATTCATTTGAACATAAATCCTAGGCCTAGTTTAGATAATATAAGCGGTCGGCATAGTGCACTATATCCCTTTCTACAGAGACAAATTTTGACATTTTATTTTGTTGCCCGCTTGCAGACACGTAAAAATTTGAAATTTTTGCACATATTTCGTACAAATTCTATCAAAGTAGCAGCTAATTCTGGGTTAAATCATAACTCTGCGTTTCCACGAGCGGGCCTAAAAATACTCCCTCCAACTCGCATTATGAATTAAAAAACAGATTTTGAACAAACCAAAAGGTTCAGAATCGTATACAACTTTGTATACACATACTGAATTTTCGGTTCCATTTTTTTAAATTGTTCCCTCAAAATAGATTTGTAAATCAAGAACCTTCAGGAAACAGTCAGTCACTTTGCACTGAGTGTACGTAGCTAATGATTGTTTCGCTACAATTTATTATTTTTCATGCGGACAGCAAAGCGCGTGTAGAACGTTTCATATCCATCGATATTATAGTTTCCAGCCATATTCGCGTGCAGCACGCGGCGGCCGCGACGGATCGCTCAGTTGGAGCGATCTCATTTGTATATAACTATTGTGAAATTGTGATGCAAGCCTCCGATTCCGATCGCTTGCGAAAACTATTCGAAGCCGACCTTAGGACTGGTATCCTTCTGCACAACTGTGGTACATGTAGTGGAGACATTCGAGCACAAGTGAACGAGTAGCGACATTCCTACAGTGCTGGCTCTCCAACGAAGCCCTTCCAATATTGCATTAATTGTGAATGATCGTAACTGCTCTTCCTGCCTGTCGGCTTCCGTCGCGCCTGGCGACCTCGCATGTCGTCGCGGGTTCGCCGGCTCGGAGCAGCAGCTATTGCTATATTTTGTAAAAATGTACATTGAGAAGTGGACCAAGTGGACCGTAACGGGAAGAGCATTTTTCACTGCCAAGTCATAATCGACTGCTGACGTTGAAATAATATCATAAATCAATTGACCCAACTCCAGGAGTCCGAGAGTCCGAGAGCATCGAAGCGAGTGTATGCGACAGGTGGCGCGCAGTCATTTAGATATAATTTATACGCGAGCAAAGCCGATAATGGCATGGCAGTGAAAGCCGGCGCACACTAGGCTGGCGCCTTATCGTATTAATCGGCAGATGTACTTGTATTTTTATAGATTTTTACTATTTTTAAGTGATGACATAATTATTGAATCTCAAAGTGTACTTACTAAAACTTTAATACTTACATTTTTGTATCGAACGTTCGAAATGAATCGATTGATATTTTATATACTTAATGAAATGTTAAAACATTAACCCTACGAGTAAATAGAAGTAAGCGAAAGTTTTGCGACCAAGATACACGGTATTCCCAATTAAAAATTGGAAAACATTAGCATTCAAAATGCGGCTGCTTTAACGGTGTCTACTTGAATCATATTATTAAACTTTACATTATTTTTACAATCTTGTTTTATTTGTCGAGCACCCACTGCGGTCTGCGTCGCACACGTCGAATTCAGTTCATTCGGTGCGTCTGCCAAGCCCCAGCCTTAGGTACGTAGTACTTACGTTTCTCTTTTTCCGTCACTCGTCAGTATAGCCAGTTGACGATGATATTTTCATAATGGTAAATAGGTATTTATTTTTTGTTTTCTATATATTCTTTGTAACATTCATGCGAGTATTTACAAATATAACCTGTTTTTATCTTTTTTTTTAATCTGTAACAATCAGATCAAAATAAGGTCAAAATTGTAAACTTACGTGTTAGGTTATGTTTTCGTATTTATTTACGTTCAGTTCGGCTTTTGCAGCCTAACACACAGCAATACACCATCGTATGTAAGTTAAACCACTTTTATCGTAAGCTACGAGCACAGTTACCACTTTGTCCAATTCCGATTTCGTACGAATATGGGCGAATAACAAAAACGACCTAAGCTGTCGGTTAGGTCCAACAAAAAAAAGTAATTCTCCTTTTATACACTGTACTTTAGTCTTTGAGTGAACGCTGAGCAGGCATGAGCAGGACAAGAAAAGTGATTTTCTCGCTCTATCACACCTTGCATTAGAGTATATTGTATACCATACCATAGCATAGCCGTCTCTATCTCCTGGGATAGAGACTGCTCTGTATATCAAGGAACATATTTACTACGGGGAGCGGGGAGTATATAATATATACTCATTTCACTCACTTGTGGTATTATTATTACAATGCCTACTCTTGCTATATATTCTTACTCTATGTTGGAAAACGAATAAATCCATATCCATACTAATATTAGAAACGCGACAATGTATCTATCTGTATAAATAATAATCTTTGTTTGTTTGTCTTTCTATCTGTTCAGTACGCTTTAACGGCTCATCTTTTCACCCGATTTCGTTGAAATTTGGTATAGGGGTAGGTTACATCCCGGGGAAGGACAGGTTCCCCAAGAATTTAAAAACTTAAACGTCGCGGGCATCGTTATTTAGAAATAAACATTCAAAATACCATAGAGTCCATGAAGTCCATGTGACATGTCCAACCAATCAAATCGGCCTAACGAGGGCCTGACAGACTTTAATATAATCATTAATCATCCACGCTTCCCTATAAAAATCTGTGCCACGCATTGGACGATTTGGCATTGAGCATTGTGGGCAGTACAAGATCGAACTTTGTGTGGCGGGTGGTAGTGGGCTTCAAAGAGAACATAATATAAAACACACTGTTGCCGTAAAACAAACTAAGAAGTGAACTTTCTCGGAAGCCATTACTTGTTGGCCCAGTAGGTTTTATGAAAAATAGTAATTATGGTCGCAGCGCTTCGCTGTTGGCCAGCGTGGTGGACTATGGCCAATCCTTCTTATTCCGAGAGGAGACTTCTACTCAGTAGTGAGCCTACAATCCGTTGAAATGATGTGTAAAAATGAAAGAACGATTGCAGCCTAGCGTGGTGGACTATGGCTGTAAAACATACCTAAGAATCTTCTGAGAAGCTAAACATAAGCCAAAAAACCGCATTAGTCCAATAGTTTTTCGGGAAAATGGTAACAAAAAAGTGCACAAACAAAAACACATCCTCTGGGTAAAACAATATACCTACAGTCTCCGTTCCGTCGTGGGTAAAAATCGAAGACGGAGAAAGAACAATAAAAAATATACCCACGCACTATGAAGGGTAGAGGTAAGAAGAATCATCTCTTAGGGAGAAAAGATGAAAAAGTGTCCAGTTGTTGCTATAACAATTCAATATTCTATTTGTTTAAATTGTAATAACTCAGCACACTTTTTACTCTGTGAATTTAGAATTAGTAACTTTTACCAGAGACTTTCACTGGCAGTTGTCGCTTTAATTTCCGGGATTTAAAGTAGCCAAATATCTTCCCTGTCGTTCCAACTCACCCCTTCAGATTTCTTCAGAATCGTTTGAACCTTTTTATTATTTAACTGCGCGAAGCGAAGGTCTCTTGAGTCTACTTGAGTGAATTCGCACTTGTTCGTCCATCCGTCTGTCAGAGCCTTATATAACTTCTGAATTACTGAACGTAATTACTTCAAAATATAATATGCCGAATATGGCTTATAAAGAAATATCTTTATTTCAGGAGGGCTCTTATAGAAGCGAATGTGAACTAAAATATTTTTATAGCGTTACATAGGGTTGCGGTATATCATTTTAAAGATAATAATTAGGAATAGAGTCCAAAATATTTTTTTTTTAAATATTTCCCCTTTGACCAAATGTGGGACTTTCAAAGTGGAGATTTTCTAACGTCCAAAGTTGACCTTAGAACTCTCAATTTTCTGAAAGACTGAGCCTGAAACATGATCAATTATTATTTGAATTATATCCTGTACTTGAACAACAAATACTAAAATTAGATAAATATTATTAAACGAAATTATTTAATTTTTAATGAGCTTCAGTATTTTTAACAGAACTTCACAATGATGTCAATAGATGGCGCTCTGTAAAAGTTTATTCGTTTGTGCTTACAAATAATAAACTATCATATGGATACCGCGAGGTCTCAGTTCGGGGCGAACCACTAGCACAGAGCAGAGGCACAGAGTACATTGAATATAGGACCACTAGCACTAGTTACTGGTTTGAAATGGTTTGGAACAGTTCATGGAACTAATAAGTACTACGTTAGTACTTATTAGTTCCATGGAACAGTGTCTGTGGAACAGATGGACCGGAATGCGCAGCAGACAGACCACACCTTGACGTGAAGGCAGTCTGTGTTTCGGGCTGGAACCCAGAGCCGTAAAACCAGTAAACAAAACAAAATTGTAGCTTGTGCAATGTTCTACATCATAGAGTAAGATCTCTTCCTCTATCTACGCTCTACATCTATGGTGCAATGCTTTGTACTTTGTGCATTTGTGTGAAAGCGTAAAGTCATAAAATTTGACAGTTGTGTGCGTTCAAACGAGCTCGCTTGTCGCGTTGTGGTGCGTGTGCTTTCCACAATAGATTTTCATCGCCTCGTAAGTTTGTGCATTTTTGTTTGTTAAAGTGTATTTAGTGGTTCAGCTGACGGCCTGAGACCGTGTCTGTCGCTAAGTACGAGCACTCGTTCCGGGAGTGCTCTGGATCCGCCAAGAATATTCGATCGAGTCGTGTCGATGCGTCACCTTTGTGAGCCATTTTACAAGTTCCTGTTATTCTAGAATGTGTATGAATCTGCATTAACAATCCGAAGCGCTCGACTTCTTCATGCAACCTCCAAAATAACATTTGTAGAACTGAGTATTTGAAGGGAGATAGGGTACTTTATAACCTCCTGTCACCGTTGGAGACAAGGAAGTGGAACTCGCGAGTGGCGCTAGCTACCGCTTGTTGCCTTCGGGTACGATTTTGGAAGATTCGACTCTGAAAGCCGGCTCAGAGCTCATTGCAATGCCTCAGGCACAACTTATTTAAAGTTCACTGTATGAATAGTCATAAAATATTAGATTCACTTGTAAAAGTTACCAACTAGTGGCTGACAAAAAGTTGTTTTGTTGAGTAATGACAGACATAACTTCAGTTGAATGAAAACTGTTCTTTAGGCCAACTGGCTCAACTGCAGGTGTTGGTTCTCTTGGGGGATTAAGTGTTTAATTCAGTTTTTTATTGTAAACTTGGCTCAAAAATAGAACCTTTGCATCTAGAGAGCTGAAACTTTGCACATAGCTCCTTTCTATAATATAGACTTTTGACAACCCCAAGTCAATACAGGAATTTATAATTTCTGAATTTTCTTTAGTATTTTACTAGCAACCACCAAAGTGAAGCACTTAACCAATAAGCTCAAGTATATTAATTTGAGACTTTTGAGTGATAAATGTATGGAGGGGCAGGGAGCGGGTGAAAAGAATGTTATTATTATAGCTTTATTTCCCACTTTATTTAACTTTATATTTGTTATTTCTATACTTTGTTAATGAAATAAGTAATTTGATTTGTTTTGATGCAGGTAAAAGCTTTTCCATTTTTGTTGATTGGTAGCAATGCTCATCCAATTTGTTCCTGCTATATCAATCAATCAATCATTTATTCAATTTTGTACACTGTAGGTACACATATTGACGTCCATTACTTACATATAAAACATGTTGGTGATAATTGGTCACGGTATCTTAAAACTAAAGCTGTGATGATGATGCAATGATGTCATCAGCCCATTTTTTCCTTTTGCCTAGTGGGCCTCACCATTTTGATATTCAATAGGTCCACCTTTTGTCTTCGGTTGCTATATGTCCTGCCCATTTCCGATTTAGTTCAAGAACATACTGAAGAGTGTCTATTAACTAGGTCTTGTTTGGAATACCAATGTTTCCTATTTTCTAAATTCTTCTCAGCTTCAATATACTTATTTCCATTGCGTATTGCGTATTGGCAGGACAAGATTTTATTCTAACTCTTTCAGTTTCTGTTAGTTCAGCCCATGTTTGGCTTGGATACTTAAGGCGAGATAGGGAGGATTCAAGAATCCAAATTATTATCGTTTTATTAATTTTGAAGTTGTAGTTTTGTTTTAGGATTTTTTGGCCCCCGTATTTCTTCCACTTAATGTTAATTCATCTGTCAACTTCATTTTTGTGAATGTTTGCTTCAAAAGATACCAGTAAGCTTCTTAGCTTATTATGTAGTAGTATAACAATTTTCCAAAATAATACTTGCATGAACATTTATTTTAAAATTCAAGTAATTAGTACCCTTCTCAGTGCAGAGTGCTGACAGGCTCAGCTCAACAACTCCTGAACTTCTCGCAGACTGCTGACAGGCTCAGCTCGACAACTCCTGAACTTCTCGCCCCCAACTTTATAGCTGGCTTTTGCCAGTGGTGGTGACCGGGCATCCATGAAGTATTGCATTTGAAAAGGACGAGTCGTTAACTGTTAAAAGCCTCATTGCATAAAAAAATTATAAATTTACCTGCACATTAATCAATTTAAATAAATGTCCATGATACCATGCTAAGTAATTACGTACTAAAATAATAATTATTTCAAATATCATAATAAATTACTTTAAATTAAATAATTTGCGCAGAGTAAGCACGCTCCCTGGCTGGACACAGGATATTTTCAGTCCGGAGTCAATAGGGTTTGGGATAGTAAATCCAAGAGGAAGTGACGCTCACGAGCGCAAGCCGTGAAGCATATTGTTACATTGAGGTTGAATGGGAGTCGGCGGTGTTGTGTGTGCTGGGCGCTGGCTCGGCAGGCGACACTGGCGACTGGCGGCGCGCGGCGCGGCGCGTATCTGGGTCATTGGCAGCGGCACGGCCGCGCAACTGGGTCGCGCGCCACCGCGGCCCCGCGGCCCCGCGCCCCCGCGCCCGCTGCTGCCTATTGCGCTTTTATTGCTATGCGATTATATGGATCCGCCGCCCCGTCTGCCGCCTGCCCCCTGCCCCCCTGCCCCGCCCGCCAAACTACACGTTACTGCTAACTATTGTTTATTTATTTGCAAGAAACATTGTAGTACATACAATTATAAAGATGACAAACTAATAAAAAGAACAAACATGTTTTGTCATTGCTGACATGCAAATTTTCAAAGCAACTAGGTAATACAATTTATGAATCATTAAGTTATTACCATAATCCAAAATTTATACAAATTATTTCTAAGACGGCGTTGAGTTAGTCCAAGTACCTATAATATGTTAAAATCCTAAAAAACATAAATTAGTAAATATGTCGGATCTCATAATACCAATTACCATTAATTTATCATTTCTTATTAGAATTTACATACCTACATTTGTTTTTCTAGAATGTCTTAAAAATTGTCAATAAAATAAAAAATATATATGTCAAATATATTAGAAAAAAATTATAACTAAAAATTTATTTGCATTAAAAAATTCATCGAGACAATAGAAACACTTATTTATTAACCATTGATATATACAGGTATACCATATTTATAGTATACCTGTATATAAAAATAATATACTTGTTGTTTGATCGACTTTCGAATATATGTTGTACAAAGGTAAAATCGACATTCAATGTATCCACCCATGAGGCCATGACCCATTAACCCACCGTGTGGAGTCGTTTAGTATAAGTTTTAAATGGTCGCACATTGAAGACTATTCAGATATAAGTAAGTTATTTATTTTAAGACGAAGATGACCGCGACTTTGTCTGCGTTAATTTAGGTTTTTGATGAATCTTGTTTTTCCGGGATGTAGCCCACGCCCTTCATCGTGATCCAACTTATCTCTTTTGTGGCACATAATGTTGTCCACACCGGTTGATCAGATGGGCCGTGAAAGCGTAGCGGACAGACACACTTTCGCATTAATATTTATAACTGTGGATCAACAACAAACAAGCACAAATTACGCAAATCGCCAATTGTACAAACTAAAAGTGTAGCTGAATTGTTGATGAATGATAAGACGCGACTAACGTGAGAGAAACATTTATAACTAACCAGTTACGCGCAACGCACACCGGCGTGTGCGTGTGCCGGAGCGGTCAGCGGGTCAGCGGAGGCACAGCGTCTTGTTTGATTACGATCGAAATGTTTTATTTACTTTGGCGCGCCCTTCGAGTCTCTTCCGCGTTTTGCATTACCCATCTATCTAAAGCACTATGCACACTCCGGCCGGCCTATGCCTATTGTTAACGAAGGATGTATGTGATATGCCCTGCCAAGTGCTTCATGAGTATTGCAGGCCTCGTTATAGGCTTTCTAAATAAAAAGTCAACAATCACTACTTAGCCTTTGCGACCTCTGATACTTGTGGTGGTCTTGGGGTGGTCCATTTCTACGCAGTGAATCAGTCATCGGGAGGCTGAGCCAAGTTCCCGACGCTTTGTTTCTGCCAACACTCTTTCTTTCTGTATATGTGTGTTCGAAAACCATCTAAAAACCTCTGATACACACAATTGTATTATTATCACAAAAAAGCCTTTATTTATCTATATTTCGATACTACAGACGAGTCCTGTACTTACATTAAATATTTTTTGTAAATTTAAATTGGAGAAAGCTTTTATATTGATTCAGAGCCCAAATTTTTTTTAGAATGGCTGTTTGTTACGGCAAAGCATAAAAATACCAAATGGGTCCTAAGACAGTTTCCCCGTTTCTCTCAGTCTTCCGGAGTTCCCCAAACTGTCCCAGTTAAAAAAACACTGTATGTGCCCACCTGTGGGAAGCCGGGGCGGGTCGTAATAGTCGCAGCGGCGGCGGGGTTATCGTGTATAGTATATTGTGTGCCTGCTGCCTAGGGGTGAAACAAGACGATTTCGGGGGTGAAGTTGAAGCGAGGGCTGGCGTCACACGAAGTCTGAAATCGTGTTTCATCCCGCGACACACTCTACGTATTTTTGTTGTGTAAGTGCGAGTTTTATTATGATTGTTTTTATTTTAGTTGCTAGGTTGTTGTTTACAAATATGATATCTGTTAGGCTGCTACGTCATTCAGCTGGTAGAAAACCATCACTTCGTATTCGTCTGAAATTGACTAGTTTCAGGTGGCTCAACAGGCATTGAAACTCGCATTTTCAATGCAGATTATATGAAAATATAATTAACTCGTAAAAGATAATATTAAGAGTTCGCTGTGCTGCTACTTACAATATGAGGTATCTCGGGCAGTGCTCGGAAAAGAAACTCTCGGTTGTACGATCTGACGAGACCGCGGAACCCGCACCCGAAACCCGTAAGGCTGTATATTTTTATTGGTCTTGGTAATCGTAAGAGTGAAGACGCACCGCCCCGGCCCAGTGTGACTAGTGCCTAAAACGTCGCAGGTTTATGTCAACATCATTATAATATTTCCTGCGCATGCACTTAAATAGTTGCCAAATCGTAGCGCGACGCCGATGTGTGCTGGATCAAGAATCATATAGCAAGAAGTGTGACTGTACGGGCTGTATAGCACGGGGCGATTCTGTAGCCTAGTGTTGAGATGTAGCGAAATGCTAGCTGCTAGCTCAATGGGCACTGAATGTGGCAATCGTGTCAAAAAAACGTTAAAAAGCTGAAAAAACAATGCCACCGGTGGGCACTGGGCACTAGGCACTGGGCCATGTGAGTTGTGAGTGGCGAGCGGTCGACACACGTAGCTCTCGAGCCTCGACCTTGGCTAGGTGAGGTGCGCGGCCGCGGTCGGCGACCCCGCCGCCCGCTCGCCCGAACAACATATTATGCTCACTGCATTCGATTGGGATATTATATTATACTTTTATAGTATGACGTACCATTAAAATGAGATAACCGATGCGTTCAAGAACCGAGGTCTCCTCTTTTGAACACTGCTAATCGCTAAATGTACACTCGAGTTTAGTGATTAGCAGCGGGCCGGCGATAATCCAGAGGGTCCTTTCACATCGGCAGCTCTGTATCGATCTTTGCGGCTCGACGTCAACGTGCCGGAGATAGAGGTCAATATGCTATGATTTTAGAAATTCGCTGCCAATACGAATCGACCCTAGATATTTTGTTCAATTTTGATATTCGTAAGACAAAATCGGAATTGTTCTCTTGGATATCGTGCCGTAGTAGAGCAGGTGTGTGACTGTGTGTGCGTGCGGGGTCGGCGACCGGCACCCGGGGCTGGGGGATGCACGCCGCACGGGTCAGCGACTCCGCCTGCCCGCTGCGCGACCGTCCGGCCGCCTGGCAGGCCGAGAGGCAGGATCTCTACGAACGTAGGGCCATATCTGAGTTTGAAACTGAATTCTAATTTCACTTGTGATACTCCCGCTGGTCTCTCCGGAGGGCGATGTTTGCGATGCGCCTGGGCCTGGGGCGCCGTACGCACGGAATACGGCTCCTCGTTTGACTGTGGAACGAGACGTGTTGCACACAGCCATCTCGCTAATTGCGAATGCATTCAACGCTATGTTTTGTGATATTGATGATATATTGAGCGATTTTCGCGTCACACGTTATCGCGTGCGCCGATCACCAGTACAATACAATCAGTATCTAGTCATTATAATTTGCGATGTTGTAGGTGGGTGAATATGGGATTCGAGTCGATGTACTCGTCTGGGATGCAGCCGGCGCGGGTCGGCGCTCGAGCCCGCCGGCTGCTGCCGCGACACGACATTCACGTCACCTTCATGTTCTATTTACCTCATTTTTAGGGATTCATTCCCTTTTAGAAAAATAGGAACCTTATTCACCTTAAGCACGGGCGTATTTACCCTAGGGCCAAGGGGGCCATGGCCCAGGGCGGCAGGCTGCGAGGGGCGGCTTGGCCTTCTCTGGGCGCCTTTTATTGTCAAGCTTAACTACAATAAATATTATATTTTAATTGACATTTAAATTAAGTTAGAAGGCATGCCGTAAACCTTCAAAATGTATACCCGTTAGATCTCGCGGTAGACCTACAAGACGAATGTGTTCTATTGAAACACTTCTTGGCAGCCTATGAAAATAAAATGAGTCTAAGGCAACTTAGCTTATTTGTAAAAAATAAGGACTTAAAAGAAGCTTTCCCATACGTAGAGATTGCATTACGCATTTTTCTTTGCACCGCAGTGACGAATTGCAGTGCAGAACGTTCGTTTTATGTACTCAAAAGGATAAAAAATTATTTACGTTCTACTATAAGCGAAGAACGCTTAAACAGCTTAGCTGTCATGAATATAAAAGCTGAATTGACAAACGCCATCTGTTATGACTGCGTCATTGACGATTTTGTCAACCAATTTGTACATAGGAAAAAAATTTTAATATTTACCTATTATAGTGAATAAATGGTTATTTTTTTTTCACATCACATAATAGGTAGGTTCTTTTTAAATGAATGGGGCGGCAAAGCTAACTGGCCCGGGGCGCCAAATCTTTAAATACGCCTCTGACCTTAAGACACTTCGTTGTCTGTCTGTCTGTCTGTCAACTACCTTTTTCTCGGGAACGTGTATCAAGTTGAAATAAATATCAAATTCTTAGGTCTTCGATCCCTCGGAGCTGTAAAAGAATCGAGCTTCTAAAAAGCCAAAAGATACAGCCGCCCTTAATCTCCGAACTACTCGACATCTGATCCTTACCAAATGGATATGGGATCAACCTGCCAACATAAACTTGATAATGCACCTAGCTGATGCCGCGACTCCGTTCGCGTGGATTAAGGTTTTTTGGTTCCCGCGGGAACTCCTTAATTTTCCGGGATAAAAAGTAGCCTATATGCTATTCCAGACTATAATCTATCTCTGTGCCAAATTTCATCAAGATCCGTTCAGCCGTTGTGGCGTGATTGAGTAACAAACATCCATACATCCAAACTTTCGCATTTATAATAGTATTATAGTATAGTATAGTATATAGTATAGTATAAAAGTATAGATTAAACTAGTGGTTCGCCCCGAACTGAGACCTCGCGGTATTCATAAACTATATAATGCGCGCTCATCTTTACGTTCATAGACATCAGTACTATCAGTAGACTATTATTTTATTCCACGTAAGATGGTGCTAACTGCTAACGTCTGTTATTTATAAGCATAAACGAATACAATTCTACAGAGCGCCATCTATTGACATCATTGAGAAGTTCTGTTAGAAATACAGAAAAATTAAATAATTTCAAATAATTCATCAAGTTTCAGGCTCAGCATTTCAGAAAATTGAGAACTTTGGTCATTAGGAAATCTCCACTTTGAAAGCCCCCCCCCCCCCCCATTTCGTCTTTTTAGGGGAAAAATAAAAAAGTAAATATATTTGGACTCTATTCCTAATTACCTTCAAAATAATATACCGCAACCCTATGTTATATGTAACACTATAACAATATTGGCCAAAACTTTAGTTTCGTATACCGAAGGAATTCTTTTTTGTACGGGATATAAGAATCCTATATTGTAGTTCAGGCTACTTATGCAAGCTTTGTTTAGGAACGCTAAAATAAAAAATGTAAAGTTGATTTTTGGCACAAGTGTTCCTTGGGGTCTGTGATGTACCTCTTCAAAATTCCCAACTCCTAAGCTTCGTACCATACTATTATGTCACTGTCTCCTTTATATTAAGTACAAATGCCTAGTTGTTGTTAAATCCGTCCAGTCGTTTCACTGTGATGAAGCAACAGACAGATAAATAAAAATTTTTTTTTTGTCTTTGCATTTCGATAATAAGGCTTCCGATTAAAAATGTGTATTATAAGATATACAATTTCTTTTAGTAGTTTAGGTGATCTGAGATGGAATTAACGCAAAGTGAACAGTCGACATAAGGAATGTTTGTCGGCAGAGACGCGCGCGGTCGGCTGCAGCATAGCTGTGTCGCTGGCGCGGCGACGCACCCCGGCCACAAGACGGACAGCGCGCGGAGCCCGGGGCCCGTGCCGCGCGCCGCGGGGCGGACGCCCGTCCCCCCGCGGCGGCGCTGGGTCCCGCCCTCCTCGCTGCGGCACGCCGCCGCCGACGCGGACGCCGACGCGGCGCACGACGCCATCCACCGCAAGGTGCGCGGCATCCTCAACAAGCTCACGCCGGAGAAGTTCCGCAAGCTCAGCGACGACCTGCTCGCGCTGCAGCTGGACTCGGAGCGCGCGCTGCGCGGCGTCATCCTGCTCATCTTCGAGAAGGCGCTCGACGAGCCCAAGTACTCCTCCATGTACGCGCAGCTGTGCAAGCGGCTCAGCGAGGAGGCGCCCAACTTCGAGCCGCCCGGCCAGCCCTGCACCTTCAAGCTGCTGCTGCTGAACCGCTGCCGCGCCGAGTTCGAGAACCGCGCGCAGGCCTTCGCCGCGTTCGGCGAGCGCGCGCTCGCGCCCGAGGACGAGGAGCGCCGCCACCTGGCCAAGTGCAAGATGCTCGGCAACATCAAGTTCATCGGCGAGCTGGGCAAGCTGGAGATCCTCGCCGAGTCCATCCTGCACCGCTGCATCCAGCAGCTGCTCGCGCGCCGCGCCGCCGCCGAGCACCACGAGGACCTGGAGTGCCTCGCGCAGCTCGTGCGCACCGTGGGCCGCGTGCTGGACTCGGAGCGCGGCCGCGGGCTCATGGACCAGTACTTCCGCCGCATCGAGACGCTGAGCGGCGCCGCCGAGCTGGCGCCGCGCCTGCGCTTCATGCTGCGCGACGTGCTCGAGCTGCGGCGCGCCGGCTGGGTGCCGCGCGCCGCCGCCGCCGCCGACGGGCCCGTGCCCATGCACCAGCTGCGCGCCGACGACGAGCCGCGCCGCGCGCCCGAGCTGTTCCGCGGCGGGCTGCGCGCGCGCCCGCTCGACGACGTGCTGGCCGGCCTGGCGCTGCAGCAGCCGCCGCAGCACGACAAGCTGTTCGGCAACGGCTTCGCGCCGCGCGACTTCCGCCAGCGCTCGGCGCCCGGCTACTTCCCGCGCCACAAGCCGCAGCCGGCGCCCGCGCCGCGCCGGGGCGCGCGCGCGCCGCCCAGCACGCAGCTGCAGGACGTGCAGATGCGCCCGCCCTCCAACGCGCTGCTCTTCACCGCCAACCGGCTGTCGCGCGCCGCCGCCGCCGCGCCGCCGCCGCTCGCGCCGCCCGCCCTGCCCGCCCTCACCGCCCTCACCTCCCTGCCCGCCCTCGCCGCGCTGCCCGCCAAGCAGCCGCTGCACAAGGAGCCCGCCATCACCATCAAGCCGGCGCCCGACAAGAAGGACAAGAAAGACAAGAAGGACAAGGTGACAAAAATGGCTATGCTCAATTTTCGTTTAGGCATAATCACTAGTAATTCAATTTAAATGTTTCGAAATGGCTAACGAAACATATTATATGCTAGGTTTTCCAAATTTTCAATTTCCGAAGGAATTTAGATAATATTTATTGGAATTATTAATTTAATAGCCATTTTCAAAATGCTGCACGAACGACCATGACCTGGACCAATTGAAAAATTTTTTTCATATACATAGATAGCCTAATAAAAATACAACCAAATCATCAAAAAAATACGAAATTAAGAAATTCTCAAATTGACCCTACGGGGGTTGAACTTGAGCTGTTTAAGGCTGAGGAGGTCATCGAACTAAAAAGTCATCTGTAATATGAAGTACTATAATTAGCTAATAATTAGTTGTTTACAGTTTTTAAAACTATTTATATACAAATCTACTGCAAACTAATTTTATAAAATTGATGATGCCGAAAGAAAAAGAGACAAATGTTTATAAATTAAATTAGTGCTAATTGTACAATTAATTTGACGGCCACATCGGTCGCATCTAGCACAGTAAACAGATACAACCAGACACCAGTAAGGAAACTACCTAGAAACATTCGAAACAGGCTCACTCACAAAAACGTGCGCATCGAACATGCGATGACGCGGCACTCATTACTGACGGCACTGCGACGAGCGCTTGGGGTCTCGTCGATGCGCACGTTTGTGTGAGTGAGCCTGTTTCGAACGTTTCTAAGTAGGTTCCATACTGGTTGCATCTGTTTACTGTGCATCTAGGGCTTTCGAATACCAGATTTTTTCAATACCAGTATTAATACCGGAAAGATTTTTTCAATACCGGGATCCCAGGATCCCGGTATTGAAAAGAAACTTTGGAAAAAACTTAAAATTAGATAGATTGATTTTAACTTAAAACTAGTCTTTTCTGAAGGAAACTGCACCGTAAAAACAGTGTTTCCATAAAAAATATTTTTCACCACATTAATGCCAAAAAAGCACTTTTCTGCTTAAATTCAATGAAGAAATGTCATATTTTTACTTGTAAAAATACATAGTTTAGTCAAAACACAAATTAATTAAAAATTCAATAGTTATTTTTAAAAGAAAATAAATCATAAGAAAATATTGCATTGGATAATAAACAGATTTGATAATAAACAGAACGTTTCGTGATGAAAGAGAAATGCCAAGCCACAGGGTTCTAAATTCAAACACTAATTTTTCCCTCTGAGTTATCTAAAATAACTTTTCTTTGCTGGTTTTAAATAAATAAATCGTTTATTTGCTAGAAACATTGTACAATAGGATGACAAAGACTAAATTTGACCAAACATGTTTTGCCATTACTGACATGCAAATTATGCAATAAAGGTGCTCTCATTGAGCTAATGTGCTTGAGATACACGTTTTAAACTAAGCTGAATAAAAACAGTGGCATGTACCAAGAAATATATGCAATAGTCACTGTTTCATTTATAGTGTCACCGATACCGGTATCCCGGTATTAGACATTTCAGAACGGACGCAAAAGTCCGGGATAATGGTATTGGAAGCCCTAGTCGCATCATGCGGCCTCATATTACGTTGACTTAGAAATAGTGAACTGAGGCTATCTGTTTCTGCGGTCCCAGGCTCTGAACAAGGAGGAGGCGTGCCGCCTGGCCATCGAGGCGGTGACCGCCATCGCGGCGCGCGGCTTGGCCCCGCCCGAGGCGGACGCGGAGGCCGAGGCCGAGGCGGAGGCGGAGGCGGACGCGGACGCGGACGAGGAGCCCGCGCTGCGGCGCCTGCGCGAGCTGCAGCTGCCCGATAAGCTGCTGCGGCGCGTCGTGGCCGCCGTGTTCGAGCACGCGCTCGCGGCCGAGCTGCCGGCGGGCGCGGGCGCGGGCGCGGGCGCGGACGCGGGAGCGGGCGACGGCGAGGAGGCGCGCGCGGACGCGCTGGCGGACGCGGCGGCGCGCGTGGCGCGCGGCGTGCGGCGCGCGGCGGCGGCGGAGGCGCTGCGCGCGCTGGTGGCGGCGCGCGGCGCGCACGCGCGGCTGCCGGCGCTGCTTGGCGCGAGCGCGCGGCGCGGTCTGCTGGCGCTGGGCGAGCTGGGCGCGTGGTGCGAGGGCGGCGCGCGCACGCCGCTGCTGCTGGACGCGCTGGTGGCGCTGCGGCGGCAGGCGGGCGAGGCGCGGCTCGTGGCGCTGGCGGCGCGCGGCGGGCTGGACGTGTGCGCGCACGCGGCGGAGCGCGAGGCGGGCGCGGCGGCGGCGCTGGAGGCGCTGGAGGCGCGCGGGCTGGGCGCGCTGGCGCCGCAGCTGCGCGTGCGCGCGGCGCTGGCGCGGCAGCTGGCGGCGGACCCGGCGCCGGGCGCGCTGTACCGCTGGATCCGCGGCAACGTGGACGCGGCGGTGCGCGCGGAGCGCGGCTTCGTGGCGGGCGCCGTGCTGCTGGTGCTGCAGCACGTGTGGCGCGCGGCGGGCGGCGCGCCGGAGCGCGAGCGCGCGCTGGCGGAGGAGTACGCGCCGCTGCTGCGCGCGCTGCTGGAGGGGCGCGCGGAGCTGCAGCTGGCGGCGGTGTACGCGGTGCAGCTGCTGGCGCACCAGCTGCGCTACCCCAAGGGGCTGCTGCTGCGCTGGTTCATGTACCTCTACAACCTGGAGGTGTGCGAGGAGGACGCCTTCCTGCGCTGGCGCGAGGACGTCACCGACGCCTACCCCGGCAAGGGCGAGGCGCTCTTCCAGGTACCGTGCACTGCCCGCGCTACCCGCGCTACCCGCGCTACCCGCACTACCCGCGCTACCGCATGACCGACATGCTCGCGAACTACAAAATATACTACATTCGAAATTAAACTATAATACCTTAGTGTTAAGGTTTACATTATAATAATTTTAATTGATTAAAATTAACAAAAATTATTTAAAAAAAAATTTTCGTTTTCACTTCTATCGACAGTCCCTACGACTGTATATTTTTTTTTCGTGTTCGAGCGTTCAGCTGGCGTGTAATCCACCATGTTACAGTCAGCTGATTGTTTTTTTTCTTAGAGATATTGGTTTAGCACCAATTTAACTTCACACAAATTTTCAAGTTAAAGGAAATTATTTTATTTTATTTCGTGGGTAGGAGGCTAAAGTCACTCATACCCTACACGGAACCGTAACTCACGTTCAGAAAGCTTTATGATACAACTCTGATGCATTTAATTTGAGAAGAACTTGGTCATATTAATCTGTCACTGGCTCCCAAACCATAACAGACAAACCCTAAGAAAAATAATTTGTGCCTGTTGATAATCAACTGTTTCGATTACATTATTAAGTTTATGAAAGATATCATGAATTCATTTCATTACAAGTTGATAATAATCATTACATATCAATATATTACACATACTCAAATTCCAACAGACAAAGCTCCCTCAATACCTTTACTGACTAATAACTAATGGTTCGCCCCGAACTGAGACCTCGCGGTATCCATACGATAATTTTAACTATATAATTGTAATATTTAACTTTAACATTAGCGCCATCTGTTGACATCATTGTGAAGTTCCGTTAAAAATACTGAGGCTCATTAAAAATTAAATAATTTCGTTTCCTTATAATATTTATCTAATTTTAGTATTTTTTGTTCAAGTACTGGATATAATTCAAATAATTGATCAAGTTTCAGGCTCAGCCTTTCAGAAAATTGAGAGTTCTGAGGTCAACTTTAGACGTTAGAAAATCTCCACTTTGAAAGCCCTTCATTTCATCAAATTCAGGGGAAAAATTAAAAAAGAATATATATTTGGACTCTATTACTAATTATCTTTAAAATCATACACCGCAACCCTACAACGCTAACGCTATAAAAAATATTTGACTTCGCATTCGCTTCTATGAGAGCCCCCCTGAAATAAAGATTTTTATAACTTAAGCCATATTAGCCGGGAGGCCATCAGTTCACATCTTACATTTAAATTTGAAGTAATTTCGTTCAGTAATTCAGAAGGTATGAGGCTCTGACAGACGGACGGACGGACAAGTGCAAATTCACTCAAGTAGACTCAGAGACCTTCGCTTCGCTCGGTCAATTACCGAGACTTCACCCTATATTATTATTTTGGCGTGTGACCAAAATGGCCGCCAAGCTGAACAGCTTTTCTCATTTGGCCTCCAGCTATAAAGCTCCATGTTCTGAGTCAGTTAAAATCTATATTGCATTCCTCTGTTGTAAATACGTGTGAGAACACACATAAGGTGGGGTTCCATCCCCAAGGGATGCCAACGGGACCCTATTACTAAGCCTCTGCAGTCCGTCCGTCTGTATATCAGCAGACTTAGTGTCCCGTTGACACAGGGTTAAAATCTTCTAACAGAAAGCAGGAATGATCAATCAATCAATCAATCAATCAATCGTTTATTTGCTTGAAACATTGTACAATTATGAATGATGATGAATGATGATGAATTTTGATTTACTGTCTGTTACTATTCTTATCATAAATCAAATCAAATCAAATGTTTTTTATTCAAATAAACTTTTTCAAGTACTTTTGAATCGTCAAGTGAATCTATCACTGGTTCGGAATGTAATTCCTACCGAGAAGAACCAGCAAGAAACTCGGTGATGAACATGAAGCATATTATCGTAAGGTGTGTGTACATGAACGTGTCGTGTCGTGTCGCAGGTCAACACGTGGCTGACGTGGCTGCAGCAGCAGGAGTCGGAGGACGAGGAGGCGGAGGACTAGCGCGCCGGCGCCACGCCCGCACCACGGCAAATCCGGGCCCGCGCCGCGCCCGAGCCGCGCCCGCGCCGCCGCCCCGCCCAACACCGCACCGCTTTTATTTGCGCTCATCTCATATAAATATAATTAAGCCAAATAGTTTAAATAGATCCCCTCGTTACCCTTTAGCGCCCGACTCCGCGCGCCGCCGCCGCCGCCGCCGCCGCCGCCGCCGCGCCGCCTCCGGCGCTAAATAGGTCAATTTTAGGTTTAACTAAACTACGTAAACGAATGTTAGTATCTCGAGATAATTTTTTGTAGACCTTTTACTCGATTTTGATACTTTTACAAATATATACAATGTATAGTGTTCGTCGATCGTATGATTGCACCCGACCCCACTCGCCGCCGCCGCCGCCGCCCTTCCGCCGCCGCCGCCGCCCGCACGGAGCGTGGTTTAGTTGAAATTGTAAAATATGTCTATCGAGAAGTTAAATCAATTCTATTATAATGATCGTGTTCGTTTATTTACAATACTAAATGGATGTAGTGGATAAACTAAGAATGCTTAAATTTCACTGTATTATCAGATTTTAGGGTTTAATAACGAAATAAACAGAAAACTACAAAAAAAGTGTCCTCAGACGAGAAATGTATGTTGATTGAGTGATTTGTAATAATAAAAAGTTGTGAAGTGATGAAAACTTAAAATAAGTAACATTGGTCAATATGTATTCAAGACGAGAATAAACTTCAGTGTAATTTATTACATAATATGATGTGTGTTTGATTTGTAGCTTTGTCCACTGTCCAGCGTCCCCCGTCTGCAATACTCTCTGTGCTCTGGTTACAGCCACAGCCTGCTTGTTAGCAGTAAGCTACTTACAGAGTTCTTGGCTTAAGTATGTTATAAACATTTATATCTTGGGTTTTGATAACAACACCGTAGTTTGATTGTTTCCTTGTCTGTTTCTCCCGTACTCCCGACCGGCTCAGTAGTAACATGGTAAATTTAAATTTTATAGTGACATGGATTGTTGATCCATAATATTATTAAAATAAATTCTGTGTTCATGACATGGATCACTGTCTTATTAGTCAAAACCTTTGTTGCTGTTGGGTCTGTCGGTGCTCTGTGCTCTCGGTACTCTCGGTAGTAATAGTGATTAGCTTCTCGTGCGAGACGTTTCGCTTCCGGACAAGGTATTACTCCTAGTAGTACTGGTAAGTGGTAGTAACGGGCACGCCAACGGTGACGTAAAGGGCGGTGTCTAAGACAATTTACGTTTCTGTTATTTGGTGTTATATTATATTATGTAGATATAAGTTTGTATTGTTGCTGCCTATCTATAAAGTTAAACATATATCTATGTCAATTGGTCCGAAGATATCTTGTAAAATATATATCATTAACACTCTCGCATGTCAAGCTAATTAGGAATCCAGAGCCGTTAAACCAGTTAAATAAAAAAAAAATCAAGCTAATTAGCAAATCAGTTGGCAGTAAACAAGTAAGGAAGATACCCGCATTTTGATTTATTAGTCCAGTCAACGAAAAGTGAACCTTAAACTAGTGTACAGGCGGTGATAGCAACTTTATTGGTTAAAACTTCGGCTTCCTTGGGGCTTGGAGGGTCTCTGTGCGTTTAATGCAAATTAATATCACATGAAAGAAAAGACTGAGCCTGAAACTTGATCAATTATTTGAATTATATCCTGTACTTGAACACCAAATACTAAAATTAAATAAATAATGGAAACGAAATTATTTAATTTTTTATGGGCTTCAGTATTTTTAACAGAACTTCACAATGATGTCATTAGATGGCATGGCGCTCATGTTAAAAGTTAAATAATAATATTATTATAGTTAAAACTATCGTAATAGGGAAATGGATACCGCGAGGTCTCAGTGTTCGGGGCGAACCACTAGTACTATATTGTAACCCGGGGGTACCTCTAAGTGGGTTTACAATAATGTTTAACTAGTTTTTTTATCCACTACAAGCTAGCCCTTGACTGCGATCTCACCTGATGGTAAGTGATGATGCAGTCTAAGATGGTAGCGGGCTAACCTGTTAGGGGCATTGCAGTTATATTAAACCCATACCCCTTCGGTTTCTACACGGCATCGTACCGGAACGCTAAATCGCTTGGCGGCAAGTCTTTGCCGGTAGGGTGGTAACTAGCCACGGCCGATGCCTCCTACCAGGCCAGACCAGGGAAAATTCAGAAATTATAAATTTCCAAATTGACCCTGCCGGGGATCGAACCCGGGACTTCCGCACATTAAGGCAACAGCGCTACACACTGTGCCACGGAGGTCGTCAAAACTAGTTATATTTTTTCTGCTGTATTGTATGTCATAAAATACCCTAGCTCTCCTCATTCCGAGAGCCGGGCCTCCGTGTCCGCTAGTACCACAAGTATTGACAAGTGAATACTTAACTGTTGTAATGTCTTTTAATCAGAAAAATCTTTTTTTATATAACTACTACTAGCTATTACCCGCGGCTTGGCTCGCGTGGCTCAAGGGAACAATAACTGAGTTTTATGTGAAAAATGGTCAATTTTTAAGTGAAAACTTCTTTAGCCGCGTTGAGCACTTTTTGGTAGGGGGTAAACTTGTGGATTCGCGTCACCGACACCTCGCTCCGACGTGTTCGCGAACACCGACATGCTTGCGTTGTATTGGTAGGGGGTAAACATGTGGATTCGCGTCTCCGACATGCTCGCGAACACCAACATGCTCGCGTTGTATTGGTAGGGGGTAAACTTGTGGATTCGCGTCTCCGACATGCTCGCGAACACCAACATGCTCGCGTTGTATTGGTAGGGGGTAAACTTGTGGATTCGCGTCACCGACACCTCGCTCCGACATGCTCGCGAACACCGACATGCTCGCGTTGTATTGGTAGGGGGTAAACTTGTGGATTCGCGTCACCGACACTTCGCTCCGACATGCTCGCGTTGTTTTGGTAGGGGTTAAACTTGTGGATTCGCGATACATGACACCTAGATACGACATGCTCGCGAACAGACACATGCTCGCGAACACCGACATGCTCGCGTTGTTGAGGAAGGCAAAAGGTCTTAACTAAAAATATACTACATTCGTTATTAACTTCTAAGGTTTATATTTTAATTCTTTTAAATTAAAAAAATGTATATACTCGTATATTCGTTTTCACTTCTATCGGCAGTCCCGACTGCCAATTTTTTATTTTATTTAATGACGGAACGGCGTAACGGAGCGCCATGAAAATGCGAGAAAAACACCATACTATACCACAAGAACCGTTAGTTTTTTCGGAATAAAAAGTTGTTGATGTCACTCTCCAGGTCCTCAAATATACCCATGCAAAAAATCACGTCGATCCGTTGCGCCGTTTAAGCGTGATTGAAGAACAATGCGAGAAAAAGAGCATACTATCACACAGGGAACTGTTTGTTTTTCCGGGATAAAAAGTGGCCTATGTCATATTTTTTTTTTTTTTTTTTTTTTTTTTTTATTCATTTAGAAAACAAACAGCTAAACATATTACATAGTTTTAACCTTAATCTAGAAATTTCATTAAGCCAGTGAAGTTTTCACAAAAAAATTATAAATACTAGTTCCTACATATCCCGATCGGGTAGATATAATTATAAGTATTTAACTTTGGCCCGCATACAATAGTTAAAGGCAGGTAAGGCTTGCAGCTGCAGTCACGAAACGAATCAGACACATTTCCTGATTTCAGATGCAAACCTCCCGTACTTATAAAAGAATATGTCAATATGTTGGTATTTATTGTTATACCTGTCGCAAGACCTGTGGAGAAATTTGTTTCTGCAGTAATTACGGTTTACGTGTGAAAGATGAAATGTGTACTGCTGCCGACAACTCCTCTGTAAGGGTTTAGGTACACTATATTTAATTTTATTTAACAAGTAAGGAGAATCTATCATTCCATTAACCAATTTGTATAAGAAGGTTTGATCCTTATGTTCTCGTCTTAATTCTAGAGAAGTTAAACTGTTAACCGACGAACCAAATCTTTTGTTAATGCATTTGAGAAATTTGCGCTGGATGCTCTCAATCATATCTACGTGACAGGCATATTGTGGGTTCCAAGCGGTGGAAGCGTGTTCCAGCTGGGATCTTACCAGGGATTTGTAAAGTAAAATAAGGGATTTTGGGTTTTTAAAATCATTTTAAATTCAAATATTAAACCAAATTTCACCAAAATCACTTGAAAAGATAAGACGCGAAAGCGTATAAGACAGACAGACACACTCACATTTATTATATTAGTATGGATATAGCGAGCAAACGAGCAGGCGAGTCACCTGATGATTAGTGATTACCGCCGCCCATGAACATTTGCAGCATCAGAGGAATGGCCAATGCGTTGCTGGCTAAAATCTGATAATCTGTAGGTAAACAAGTTTGAAGGCCACTGTCTATGCCTCTATGTCTATGGGGTTAATAAGTTACATGTCAAAGAAATAATAAAATAACTCTTGAAATAATTTATTACATAATATTGGGTTAATTTTAGTCTAATTTTAACACCTTGTTTCATGCTGACCATATTCTTCAGAATTACTTAAAATCCACTGTGCTCGATGACCAATGGAGCTGAAATCAAAAATTTTATTGATTATTTTGTGTATTAACCCTGGGGACACCAATGGGGCCGAGTCCTTATTTGCTATCCAGTACTTTGCATACCAACAGTTAAGGTGTCAATTATTGTATAGTGTATAATAGGCACATTTTAAGTTTTAAACATACCTGCAATCTTGGTAATAACACAGGGAAATATGAATGATTTGATTATGGAAATGTAAATAAATTCCTTTTATGGCATAAATATAGTGCACTTTAGTTTAGCTGTAGACCTGCCCCACCCCACCCCAGGCCTCATCATAACCTCCCATCAGGTGCCATCATGAACAAGTATTTTTACAGGTCACTACCAGTCTGTTGCTGGCTTTCAGGAATTTGTTAACCTGTCTTTGAACAATCCTATATTAAAAGTTAAGTGGGAACTGTGCCTTGTGTATTAAAAAAATATTATCTACACAGATTACTGACTTTTGTGTAAAAGTATGTGTATTCAGTATGCTGGATGTAAAATGGAAATATTCTTTCAAGTAACTTTTCTCAGAGCCTGGGACAGTAGACTGTTCCTCCTGTTCTATTCTAGTACTCAATGTTGCCTGGTGTGTTGTTATCCTGCACACTCAAGTAATGAGAATGTGGCATGTATTTACCAACTTATCTGGCATTCTACTTGTCAGCTGACAGCTACTTGTGCCACAACATTACATTACATGCAGAATACAACTCTAAACAAAGGTACAAAGATCACTATTTAACAACCAACCTTAATTAAAACATATATTTTTAAGAATAGCATACAGAGCTAGCTTTATTAACCATAAGCTTTTGAATAGCCTTCACTGCATGGAGACCAACTCCTACTGGAAAATTATTTATATATGAGTGAAAAGTTAATAACGAACATTGGTTCCAAAAAAACCAGCCAAGTGTGTGTTGGGCCATATTAAGCGAAAGTTCTATACATTAGAATATGACCATCTGACAGTTAAATACCCCAATGACACACCGACTTTTGTCGTCGTTGCAGTACAAAGGTTCCTTGCTGACTACGGAACCCTAAAAAATAATATATTGATTGAAATAAAAATGCACACAAGCCAGCCTTACGAGTTTTCTTTAGTCAAACTAATAGCCTCAATAATACACAATAACAAGAACAACTACCAGAGATGAAAATATGTGTGCATGATTTGCTCCAAATAGGTACACGAGTGTTAAAAGGAGGATTTATTTTAAAGTAATAATACTGAAATACTAACCTATTCTAATAGCCGCACACAAAACACAGAATGTTAAAATACTATTTATTGTATTTTCTCTTGCTTGTCGTTTTTCCTCCAAGGGATCAACCCTTTCTCCAAATGGCAAACGAAACATGATACAATAATTTATAAAATTTCAATTTTGAAAAGTGAGTAGGTAATCCAATTCCCAGTGATCCCAATCGAATGACATTGTCCCAATTATACTTGTCTCTGGTCTCTGATCCCAATTTTGACTTTTGACATATTCTTTCTACACCGACCAGAAAAAGAAGGTACTCTGTGGATCTCCTGTGGATGTTACTTGAACTTCAACTTGTCTCTGATCACCGACCAGAAAAAGTGATTTTGAGTTGTACCATAATATGTTACTTGTCTCTGAGCAATACTAACAGATTCAGAGACAAGTAAACATCAAGAAAACCAGTTGATATTAACACAGAACACATAAATAGACCTCAGTTTAATTCGCCCCGAACTGAGACCTCGCGGCGCCATCTATTGACATCATTGTGAAGTTCTGTTAAAAATACTGAAACTCATTAAACATTAAATAATTTCGTTTCCTTATCATATTTATCTAATTTTAGTATTTGTTGTTCAAGTACAGGATATAATTCAAATAATTGATCAAGTTTCAGGCTCAACCTTTCAGAAAATGTAGAGTTCTGAGGTCAACGTCAACTCTTGAGGTCAACGTTAGAAAATCTCCACTTTGAAAGCCCCCCATTTCGTCAATTTAAGGGGAAAATTTAAAAAAAATATATTTTTTGACTCTATTCCTAATTATATTTAAAATGATATACCACATCCCTATGTAACGCTATAAAAATATTTTACTTCGCATTCGCTTCTATGAGAGCCCCCCTGAATTATAGATTTTTATATTTTTTTAAGCCATATTCGGCGGGAGGCCATTGGTTTACATATTATATTTAAATCTGAAGTAATTACGTTCAGTAATTCACAAGGTATGAGGCTCTGACAGACGGACGGACGGACGGACAAGTGCAAATTCACTCAAGTAGACTCAGAGACCTTCGCTTCGCTCGGTCAAAAACCTAATAGATATAGCAATCATAGCAATGGTCTGTTCGGTCGTGAGACAGCCATATTCATTATTCAAGTATATTTTATTATACTGTCTTTGACAGGTATATAATAAGATGTTGCCATATTCATAATTTAATCCAAAAGTGGTGACTCCTGTCAGATAGGATAGAAAAATAGGAAATAAATAAAGTTGACCAACACAACTATAAATATAATATAATATTATATTATAATAAAATATTATCAATAATTAATAGTATCACGCGAATGATTAAATAACTAGATTTATGTATGTAGTTTCATTTATTACATATTTTATCTGAACTCATAATACCTATGTTAAAACAGTGGCGTAGCGTGGGTTTTCGCCGCCCAGGGCTGACCGAAAATTCGCCGCCCCCCTATTTTAATTATTGTTAGTTTAAAGTTTAAATATTTTATCCAACGGACCTTTTATACTTTTATACATCGTACAACTTATTGAAAGTCAAGATAAACTACCACTGCTTCGTAAGGAACATAGGAATAAATGGCGCAAGAAACCCACAGGAAGTTTATCTTTTAAAATATCAATGTTTACAAGGCATAACTTTATTAACTTAATACTTGGTAAATCCATACTAATATTATAAATGCGAAAGTGTGTCTGTCTGTCTGTCTGCTACGCTTTCACGGCCCACCTGTTGAACCGATTTTGATGAAATTTGGTACAGGGGTAGATGGTATCCCGGGGAAGGACATAGGCTACTTTTTATCCCGGAAAAATAAAGAGTTCCCGCGGGAATAAAAAAAAACTGTCTCTTCACCCGATTTTGATAAAATTTGGTACAGGGGTAGATGGTTTCCCGGGAAAGGACATAGGCTACTTTTTATCCCGGAAAATTAAAGAGTTCCCGCGGGAATCAAAAATCTTAATCCACGCGGACGAAGTCGCGGGAATCATCTAGTACAACAATAAAAAATAATAACAAGTATTCAAGTATTTATTTGCCAACTGAGTGTACAATAGGATGTTAAATTATACATAGTGCTCATCACTCATCACTTAGCAACCTTTACAGGTATTGCAAAAAAATCATAGATTTCGCAGTCCCCGCAAGTATCGGAGCATTGAAAATGAATAGAAAAATTTTAGTTTTTTGTATTTTTCAAACCTGTAATAACAATTTGCACTCTATCCTAATTATAATAATGTCAAATTATATGTCACATTACTCCAACTATTGGTGATTCTGAAAAAATATAAAACCTTTTTACAAAAATTTGGTATTATGTAACTTAAACACTTTTTGGGCAACAGAGTAGTACTTATGTGGAACAAACTGCCCGAGGATGTGGTGATGTCAACCTCTGTGAATCAGTTCAAGAACAGACTGGATAAGCACTTAAAGACAAAGCACAAGATTTGATATAGGCGCATCAGCGATATCTGCCTAGCCTATTATAAATAATAATAATAATAATAATAATGTATTATTATAAAATTAAAAATTTAAATATAAATTGTTTATTGGTTGTTAAGACTGGTCTTTAAGACCCCGCAACCACCGGCTGCTTGGGTCTTTAAGACCCCGCAGTGGGTGAAAGTTTTATAAGGTTATTTTTAAATGTGTTTTGTATAGTATTTTATATATTTATGTAAAACGTGTTTAGAAATAATTTTATAAATTTGTACAAATAAATGAGAGATAATAATAATGTATTAACCGATTTTCAAAACTCCAACTAAAATGTACTTCTCGCCTACATCCGCATCTTTTACCACCATTACCATGACGATCGGTCAATCATAAAAGCTACATCACTTGTTATAAAATTTTTACATTTTTCAAAATTCCAAAAAAAGTTACTAGCCGATTTTCACAAACGCTCACACGTGTCTCGATAAATTCCAAAACTTTTGGTGTTAGTCCCATCTCGATCCTCTCGTATCCTCGGAGCTATGGCCAAAAATACGTCTCAGGCAATTTGCATCTTTTCAATGGTAAAAAATATAACAGCTAGAGTAGAGAGCTTAACTTATAGTCAAGTCAACAAGTGATTTTTGGATCAAACTTTTTTTTCCGCCTCCGAAAACTATGAACGAGGTGTCCTTCGATTCGAAATAGCGTGTAGATGATTTTTGAAAAAATTCAAGAGCCGCTTGCAAAAATTGTAAAAGTTATTAACAATTAACTGAAAAAAGGGGTTTGATTTTTTGCAATTATCTCAAAAACTATTTGACATTTTTCAAATTTGAAACAAGATTCGAAAAGAGGAGAAAATTTACCAAAAAAATTCTACCACCCAGAACTGTAGGACTAATATTTATAATTTTCTCAGAGGGTTAAAATAAACTAAATATCATTTTATAGCTAATTTAATAGCCTTTCATTTTGCTTCAGACAATATTTTTGTAGCTCTATCAGTTTAAAAATTAACGGAATTAACGGAAATTACAAGAAACTACATTACAAAAAGCCATACATGCAAAATATTTTGTTTTCATGCACAAAGGGTTAACATATCTCCGAAACTATTAGTCTTATGGAAATGAACTTGAATATTATTTTGTAGATAATTTAATAAAGATAATTTTCACAATAGAAAGTTTTTTTCTAGCACTAATATTTTTTGAGAAAATTACAAAAAACTGCGGTTGGGGAGACGTTTGGGGGGGTGGGGGCTTAAGCCCGCGGCCTAGGGGGGGGGGGGAATTTTTAAAAGGTACTTCTCAGACCCCAAGGAACACTTGTGCCAAAAATCAGCTTTACATTTTTTATTTTAGGGTCAATGTTTATTAGTCCCGTACTAATACGGTTGTCGGTTTGTATAGCACTTACTGAGCACACTGGAGTCAGTCCATCAGCCCCTCTGTTTGCAAATACTTTTCACGCAGTATTCGGTTGCCAGAATCTAAGCTAAGTAACATAAAAATGAAAATGATTGCATAGAGACTTGCGGGCGCGATTTGGAGTTGTTTTTTTAATTTTCAAAAAATATCGTGGCGCTTGCTACCGCCCCCTTTCGTATGCCTCCCGGGGCCATGGCACCCCCCACGCTATGCCACTGAATGGCGTCAAACAGGGCTCAAAAGGATGGAACTCAGAGCCATAAACCAGTTAATAAAAAAACTACTGTCTGTGACTGTGACAAACTGGTGAGCAAACTGGTGACCACCGACCAGAAAAAAAGCTGGTGACCATTGTCTCTGCTGGTGACCACCGACCAGAAAAAGAAGCTGGTGACAAAAATAAAAACATGGCGCCAACTGCCAAGTAATCCCCTCAACGTGCGTTTTTTTTCATTGTGCTTGTGCTGGTCTGTTTTTCTTTTCATTATTATAGTAGTGACTTAAAACTAATCATTAATGATGAATGAAGAAAGGAATGAAGTTTCAACTGAACAGCGTGAACTGCCAGTGCGTACCTACTGAATAGTTTGAGGAGCTCGTTAATATATAGCTACCTACATCTCTACACACATCCTTGATCCTAGTCTAATTTAAATTTTCTTAGTCTATTTAAATGTACCTGGCGTGTCAAAAGTTAAATCTACAAGGTTTAGGAATGTATTTAAAATAAGTAAGTACGTAGATTTAATATTATTTTGTATGAAATGACCTCAATGGAAATTAGTACCTATTGGTCTAAAACCAGCAACTATTTGAACTATTGCTTCAACCTGTATCTATCTAGGGTATCTACTAAATTACACAGAAAATAATAGTACAAGTTTTAAACTTGATAATGAAAAATGAAAAAACTCCAAAAACTTGTATTATTGGAGCAGAGATGATGCATAGCATCTGTGAGAGTGCATGGTACTTCCTGTGGTACTTCCCTTCATATATTTTGACCACAATATGAAGTACAATGATCAAACTCAACTCCGATTGGCCGACAACTGTACATCTCAAGATGGATAGCTCTGATTGTACAAAATATACCAAGGGAAGCACCACACGCACAATGCCTGTGTATCAATCACATGCCAAATGATTTCTTTACTCTGGTACAAAGTATTTATGACATTTATTAAAATTGTAAGACCATTTAGGATTCTAAGTACCTACTACTGATTAACTTAGAGTGGACTAAACTAATAATAATAATAATGTCCTCCCAACCAAATTTCGGCCATGGCAGCCAATCTCCAGAGAGATTAGCCATGTGCGTGGAACATATTATAGTGCACAAGTGTGTGGGCATACACAGGTGCACTCTCTGTTCCTTTACTCTCATAGCCCAATGGGACGGAAGATCCGACACGGCCGGAGACAGATCAGGCATAGGACCAACAGCTTAACGTGCTCTCCAAGGCACGGGGGTGAAACACCGCCAACTTCCTGACTCCGGGCTAGTACTGAGAATTTCGTATCAGAAAAACCCAATACTAGTTATGGCCGACCCGGGACTCCAACCCACGACCTTGTGTTAAACTAATTTTTTTATTTTTATTAAAGCCTATGATAGCCTGGATCCTGGACAACTCTCCTATCCAGTCACTCAATCATGTCACCCACACACTCAATGGGATAAAATTGTAATGGTTCTTTATTGAGTCACACTATTACTAGTAGGGTTTTTTTTCATTTGGATTCCCAAGGAGTCATACTGTCCACCGGGGGTGACTCGATGAAAAAAAAAACAATAAATAAGTGTTACAAGTATCTGTCTGTTCTGAAGTTTCAGTGTGATACATAAGTGTTACAAGTATCTGTCTGTTCTGAAGTTTCAGTGTGATACATAAGTGTTACAAGTATCTGTCTGTTCTGAAGTTTCAGTGTGATACATAAGTGTTACAAGTATCTGTCTGTTCTGAAGTTTCAGTGTGATACATAAGTGTTACAAGTATCTGTCTGTTCTGAAGTTTCAGTGTGATACATGGAGACAACATGAAGGAGGCGATCAGTATCTATGCTACTGCTTCTGAATAATTATTCCTATTTGCAGAACGGTAGGATTTCGTGATGTGTCATGTGGACAGGAGCACAATGAAACTAGTCATAAAGCTTTCAGTTTATTATTTAAACAAATATCACTTTTATTTACAACCAAAGCAATCACAAATGTATAAACTAATCATAATCACCTAAAACTACTTAACAGATGGAAATATTTACAATAGAGTTAACAATGTGTGGGTGTCACGCGGACGACAGCGGCTGCGTGACGACGGGGTCGCGGCGGCGCGGCGACGCGTCGTCCGGCGCCGCGCCCGCGCCCGCGCCCGCGTCCGCCGGCTCCGCGAGCCGCAGCGCCACCTCCAGGTCGCGCAGCACCTGCGGCCACACAGACGGACGGTCACGGACGGGTCACGCGCTATGCGGTGGTGCGGTGGTGCGGTGGTGCGGTGTGCAGTGCGCGGGGTACGCACCTCGGTCTCCTTGTGGTCGAGCAGCGCGTACCGGCGGTCGAGCGCGGTGAGGTGCGCGAACGTGAGGTGCAGGTGCGCGTGCAGCCGCAGCAGCGCCAGCTCGCGGAAGTGCGCCGCGTACAGGTGCGCCACCACGTGGAACAGCAGCCGCACCACGCGCCGCACCACCGTGCCGAAGTGGGCCGGGAACTCGTTAGCTGCAACAACCGACACGTGGGGGGGAGAGGGGGGCGGGGCGGCGGGGTGGTACCCTGGTGCGTCAGCCGTCAACTTTGCTTAACCTTGTTATACTCGCCCGACTTCAACATAGTGGGTAGAAATCAAAGTATTTTTTACTTTACAGTGGCGTTGGATTTCAGTTTTTTGGAAAGAATTTTTATTTTTAACTTTTTAGTGACAGGGTTGAGGATTTGGAGTCAGAATTTTTATGGGATCACCTCGAGTGCTTCCTCTAACCACTGAAAACCTCCTTAACCTCCTCCTTTTTTGAAAGTCAGTTAAAAAGAGTGAATTTCCTGCTACAGTCCTACAAACTTATCTCACCCAGTGGCCAAAATATGAACTAATTTTTATGCCTTTAAGTTTTTTATTAATTTTATTTTTCAAGTGAAAACTTCTTTAGTTGAACACCTTTGGGTAGGGGGTAAAAATGTAGATTCGCGTGACTGATATGCTCGCGAACAATAAATATAATACATTCGAAATTAAACTTTAATGCCTTAGAGTTAAGATTCATATTTTAATAATTGTAATTAAAATTAAAAAATATATATTAAAAAAATTGGCAGTCATAGGGAGTAGGGACTGCCGATAGAAGTGATAACGAAATAATAAAAATATTTCAAATATAAACCTTAAAACTAAGTATTCTGTGTATAGTCTGTCTCTTTCGTGCTCATATTATATTAAATTGGAGAACACGAAATAGAATAGCATTTCGTGAAATGGTGACGTTTCATGAAATAGTCAACAACCATTACAGGGCCAATAATTTTCAACGAATGTTCAACGAATTTTGACCATATTATTATCATCAATGTGGGTGTCCATAAAAGTGTGGACGCTAAATGGATGGGCTCGTTTCGCGCTCAACGGAGCTCATATCCAGAGTGGAACAACTGTGCGTGAGCGGTCAACGGTCGCAGTATTGATATTGAACGTACCTACTCGTGTTACTTCGCACCACGTGCGGTACGCGCGCGAATCGAATGCTGTCGGGTCAATTCGCGCGCGTACACGTGAGCCTGTACACGTGAGCGCTAACTAACTAACCGTATTTGGTCGGGAATATGGTCTCGTCGTTGACGGTCTTCTGCGTGTAGGTCATGACGTAGTCGACGTACTGCGGCGCGGCGACGCGCGACTTCTTGCCGCGCTCGTCGTACCACGCGTACGTGCGCCCGCCCGGGCCCGACATGTCCGCGCACGCGGCCGCGCGCGCGCTGCAGAACTCCGACACCGCGCCGTACAGCAGGTTCACGTGCTCGAACAGCGCCAGCGCTGCAACACACGGACACGCGCGCTCAGCACTGCGACCGGCGCCTGCGCCGCACCGTGCACTACAGTCTACACTGTACCCACTGTGGGACGCGAGCCACTCGTTGTAGTCGAGCCCGAGCGGCAGCTCCACCAGCTGGCGCACGTCCAGCTCGGGCAGCTTGCGCTCCAGCAGCGCCTCCTGCAGGTACAGCTTGGGGTCGCCGGCCGCCTCGCCCTCGCGCTCCTTGCGCCGCGCCTTCCTGCGCACACACAAACACACATGTCACGATCTCCGCGTCCTAAACTATAGCACGAGGCATGTGATTTGGTCCGACTTTCTGTTCGTAAAAGTGATCATCTAGCCAGCGATATCTCATATCCTTACAATGTAACACTACAAACTCATATTCTGTAATTACATTTAAACTATGTTATGCATATTTAAATTCAACTTATAGATCTACTAGCTTTTACCCGCGGCTTCGCCCGCGTAAAAATATAATAACTTTGATACCTATGCATACAAAATTATTTTAGGCATGTACTATTTAGTATGAGTATGAGTTTGAAAATAATTTTTATTTACTTATACTTACTTGAGAAATGCGGGAAAAAGAGCATACTATCCCACAGGAACTGTTTGTTTTTCTGGGATAAATAATGTCCTATGTCCTTCCCCGGGATACAACCTATCCCTGTACCAAATTTCATCAAAATCGGTTGAACGGTTGGGCCGTGAAAGCGTAGCAGACAGACAGACAGACAGACACACTTTCGCATTGATAATATTAGTATGGATGTGGACTGAATCACTATTATAAATTTGTTACTTTTATAAAATTACCTACGACAAAAGTTTCAGATCGCAGCCCTGAGAAAGATTTCGTATTCAGCACGGAGGTGTCTCCACCGTCCCGACTCACGCCCTTGTAGGTACACCTATTTTGTTCTGACTACCACTAGTTCAGTACCTATGTGGATTTGAATACGAAAAGCTAGCCCTGGAATGAAGTTGCTAAGGGGTAAGAGGTTCCTAAAGCCTAAAGCCTGACACGTGTCGACGATGAAAAGCTAGCCCTGGAATGAAGTTGCTAAGGGGTAAGAGGTTCCTAAAGCCTAAAGCCTGACACGTGTCGACGATGAAAAGCTAGCCCTGGAATGAAGTTGCTAAGGGGTAAGAGGTTCCTAAAGCCTAAAGCCTGACACGTGTCGACGATGAAAAGCTAGCCCTGGAATGAAGTTGCTAAGGGGTAAGAGGTTCCTAAAGCCTAAAGCCTGACACGTGTCGACGATGCTCCAGGCAGCCTCACGTCTTAATCATTGTCGCTCATTAATGAAGTTGCTAAGGGGTAAGAGGTTCCTAAAGCCTAAAGCCTGACACGTGTCGACGATGCTCCAGGCAGCCTCACGTCTTAATCATTGTCGCTCATTAATGAAGTTGCTAAGGGGTAAGAGGTTCCTACAGCCTAAAGCCTGACACGTGTCGACGATGCTCCAGGCAGCCTCACGTCTTAATCATTGTCGCTCATTAATGAAGTTGCTAAGGGGTAAGAGGTTCCTAAAGCCTAAAGCCTGACACGTGTCGACGATGCTCCAGGCAGCCTCACGTCTTAATCATTGTCGCTCATTAATGAAGTTGCTAAGGGGTAAGAGGTTCCTAAAGCCTAAAGCCTGACACGTGTCGACGATGCTCCAGGCAGCCTCACGTCTTAATCATTGTCGCTCATTAATGAAGTTGCTAAGGGGTAAGAGGTTCCTAAAGCCTAAAGCCTGACACGTGTCGACGATGCTCCAGGCTGCCTCACGTCTTAATCATTGTCGCTCATTAATGAAGTTGCTAAGGGGTAAGAGGTTCCTAAAGCCTAAAGCCTGACACGTGTCGACGATGCTCCAGGCAGCCTCACGTCTTAATCATTGTCGCTCATTAATGAAGTTGCTAAGGGGTAAGAGGTTCCTAAAGCCTAAAGCCTGACACGTGTCGACGATGCTCCAGGCAGCCTCACGTCTTAATCATTGTCGCTCATTAATGAAGTTGCTAAGGGGTAAGAGGTTCCTAAAGCCTAAAGCCTGACACGTGTCGACGATGCTCCAGGCAGCCTCACGTCTTAATCATTGTCGCTCATTAATGAAGTTGCTAAGGGGTAAGAGGTTCCTAAAGCCTAAAGCCTGACACGTGTCGACGATGCTCCAGGCAGCCTCACGTCTTAATCATTGTCGCTCATTAATGAAGTTGCTAAGGGGTAAGAGGTTCCTAAAGCCTAAAGCCTGACACGTGTCGACGATGCTCCAGGCTGCCTCACGTCTTAATCATTGTCGCTCATTAATGAAGTTGCTAAGGGGTAAGAGGTTCCTAAAGCCTAAAGCCTGACACGTGTCGACGATGCTCCAGGCTGCCTCACGTCTTAATCATTGTCGCTCATTAATGAAGTTGCTAAGGGGTAAGAGGTTCCTAAAGCCTAAAGCCTGACACGTGTCGACGATGCTCCAGGCAGCCTCACGTCTTAATCATTGTCGCTCATTAATGAAGTTGCTAAGGGGTAAGAGGTTCCTAAAGCCTAAAGCCTGACACGTGTCGACGATGCTCCAGGCAGCCTCACGTCTTAATCATTGTCGCTCATTAATGAAGTTGCTAAGGGGTAAGAGGTTCCTAAAGCCTAAAGCCTGACACGTGTCGACGATGCTCCAGGCTGCCTCACGTCTTAATCATTGTCGCTCATTAATGAAGTTGCTAAGGGGTAAGAGGTTCCTAAAGCCTAAAGCCTGACACGTGTCGACGATGCTCCAGGCTGCCTCACGTCTTAATCATTGTCGCTCATTAATGAAGTTGCTAAGGGGTAAGAGGTTCCTAAAGCCTAAAGCCTGACACGTGTCGACGATGCTCCAGGCAGCCTCACGTCTTAATCATTGTCGCTCATTAATGAAGTTGCTAAGGGGTAAGAGGTTCCTAAAGCCTAAAGCCTGACACGTGTCGACGATGCTCCAGGCAGCCTCACGTCTTAATCATTGTCGCTCATTAATGAAGTTGCTAAGGGGTAAGAGGTTCCTAAAGCCTAAAGCCTGACACGTGTCGACGATGCTCCAGGCAGCCTCACGTCTTAATCATTGTCGCTCATTAATGAAGTTGCTAAGGGGTAAGAGGTTCCTAAAGCCTAAAGCCTGACACGTGTCGACGATGCTCCAGGCAGCCTCACGTCTTAATCATTGTCGCTCATTAATCGGTGGTATTTTTAAAGGAGCATTAGTTCGATGATTCGAAGAAAAGAAAAAGAAATAGCGACATAATTAATTTCCTACCTATACCAAAATAAACTCGTACATTTATTTCAGAAAATAGTTTCCCTCCCGAAGCATATCACGTTACGGTTTTCCAGATGGAAAAAATCAATAATTGAAGGCCAAACAAAACAAACAACAAAGCTACAACTCATTATTTTACATGCTGAATAAGTTATTTAATATGCGAAATAATAATTACACAAGTCCACATACATTTTAACATAGGTAAGTAAGTCGTCAAAATAATGCAAAAAATATGTCTGTATAAAGTGGTCACACGGCAACTCCCACACCGTGCAGCGGGAAGAGCATGATAAATTGATAATGTGCAGGCGTGCGACCGGACACCGGACACCGGACACCGGACACTCGGCACTGGCAGGGTTGCAGGGTTGCAGGGTTACAGGTTACAGGGTAACCCTGGCAGGCGAAGCCGCGCTCTCGCGAAACGTCACAAAGCCCGTCACGGGTAAATACGCGGAAACCGACCAACTACCAAGCAACGGCTGCGGCGACAACCCTGCGCGGCGCGCTGTGGCCCGTGACTCGTGAACTCGTGACCGCAATCGCGAATGCATAGGCGTCCTGCTGATTCACGCGTCGATCTCGGTCAGAAACACCCCAGATATTGAGTATCGACAAATTTTCCTACGGCTGCGACATTGTAGTCATAATAATAATTATTATTTATACCGTAATATCCATGTCTAAATACATGTTTCTCGAGGTGAACATAACCATTATCCATCTACATAAATCGAATAACGTAGCAACCGTATACATACAGCGTTTCTCGTGAAGGTTATGTCGCTCAATGTCCTAGGCTCACCTGAACGGAACAGCCGAGTAAAGATAAGATGGAAGCGAAAATAGCACACCGAGGACCACCGCGTGGCACATTGCTATCGCGAGTCGCGACTGACGACTGACGACTGACGGCTGTGGCGGCGGCCGGCGGGGCGGGGAGCTCGCGCCTCGCCCCGCCCCGCGCCCCGCGCCGCCCCGCTCCACAGCAAACTGCGCACGCGCTTATCACCCACACGAGTCCACGATACACCACGGCTCCGTTGCTCACACTAATTTAAATTTTCAGATTAGGTTATTATTTGAGTATTCTACTTTTGTATCTTCTGTGATTGATTCGAGCACTAATGAATCGACATAAATGCGATGCAGCGTAATAGCCTTACACTTTCAGATTGAAAACCTGTTTACACTAATCGCAGCGGCAATTATTAATATTTTGTATTTTTAACGCACATTCTCGTAAGTAAGACTCTACCTGAACTAGCATGGTCTTACAGCTAAAAATCTACTTATTTTGTTTCCCTAAAACAGAAATCTTGCCATATTGTCCACAGGTTTGTCAAATATTGTATGTGGTAACCATACAATATTTGACACCATCAGAAACGGTACCTATATTGTAAGGTTAGTAATGAATCAATTAATTTGTAATGACTATAATAGTCTCAATATAAGGCACATTCTTTTAATTAAAAAAATTGAGACTAAATTAAATTAAGCTTTCTTTCAAAATATTCCTCGGCTTTATTGATAATAGGTACGTCGTTATGCAATTTTTAATGACGCCATAATTATGCAATTGGTTTATTGGTTTGTCCTTCAATCACGCCGCAACGGGGCAACGGATCGACGTGATTTTTGGCATGGGTAATGGGTATAGTTGAGGACCTGGAGAGTGACATAGGCTAATTATCCCGGAAAATTTAGGAGTTCCCGCGGGAATTAAAAAAACTTAAACAGCCCCCCCCCCCCCCCCCCCCCGCCTCTCCTCACCTGCCGGCTGACGGCTGACGGCTCGCAGTCGCAGCTCGCACGAAGACTTTACGCCAAGAAAAAATGGTGCAGCGCAAGCAGCGCCCATTCCGTTTTGACTATATTTTGTTTAGGTTTTTTAAATAATAAAAATGTGTTAGATACGCCAGCAGGGAAGGGGAGGCGGGCAGGGGACTCTACGTGTGACGTCACGGGCCAGCCGGGTGGTCGGGGGCACCTGTTGCGGCGGTGACGTCAGCGCGTGACAGTCGCGCGCTACATCTACATGTCATCTTTGATGAAGAGTACATCGAAATAGGTAAATGGCAAGAGCAGCATTAGTGAAAATTCAAACACGTCTACAGTACGCAGTGGCGCACTTTCCTTTAGTTTAGTGGCCAGTGGCCAGTGAACACACATTGCACGAGTAGGTACAGTAAAGCAACAGTGACTGCCCGTGCGGCTGTGCACTGTGCACTGTGCACTGTGCAGTACTGACTATACTGAGTGGCCATCGCATCGCCATTGTATGATTGTACTGAATACTGAATACTGAATACTGAATACTGAATACTGATGCTACATCAGAAGAACGCAGCGCTCGTTAACACGGTCTACGTATAAAATGTCACGTGTCGGTTGTCATCAAAACAGAAAAACTGAAAACTGGTCAAACGCGTGTCCGAACTGTCAGAACAGAGCACGCATTAGGGAAGGTTCGGGGAAAGTAGCACAATGTACTAGCAGTTAGCACGCAGCCCGTGCGGCGTGCGCCATTTGCCAAAACATCGACGGTCATCAATTATGTCTAATGTACCATACCTAGTCCTTAACCAACAAAACTGTCCTGATAAGTATAACTTAAACAAATACAGTTTCAGTATCAGAAGTAAGAACAATAAGTCGTCTCTCGCTTATCATGTTCAGGACCCTATAAATATTATGCCTCTGTGTAGCGACATTATGTAGAGTACTCTACAACTCTTTTAGTTGATTTTTAAAATGGTTGGGAGCTTGGGACAAGAATTGTACTATAAGGGTGTATTGAACCACAAAAAACTCTTATTGTTCACTATGTATAATTTACATAAAACAGTAGACCGTACAGAGAACAGAGATGACTGCGGTGTTATGAAGTAAGTAGCGACTAGCGACACTGAAGGCCGAGCGAGCGGCGGCGCGGCGCCGCGCGCTGGCCAAGCAGGTCAAGTGGTGCGATTGTGTAAAACCTTTCATGTTACTCGTTCATCCATTGATTCTGCTTTTAAACTCCATCTGATGTAAGTTGGCAGCTGGCTAGTGGCGCCTGCTGCCTGCTGCCTGCTGCCTGCTGCGGGGCGGCGCTCTTCTATTGAAGACGCACGTTAGGAAGGATGATTGGTAGGTCATTATCTACCTACTACTATCGCTACTATTTAGGAAAAGTAGATGGGTACGCGTAAGTTTTATTAATTTGGGTCAATTATTCAACTGCTTCAAAAACAAAATGTAAAAAGATGCAAGTAGGGACATGGAATTAAAAAGAATATTTACCCCACTGGGATTTGAACGCACAAGACCTAAAATATAATATTTGAGTCGGCCTTTCTCCTAATTACGTTACGGGCGGGTCATATCATAGACAGTTTTCGGAATTTTCCCTTTATTTGTACTGTTAGACACTACATAGAGACGTTCATGATTCTAGGTAGGGATAGCAGATTTTGATTTATTAGGGAGTGTCAAAATATGCGGCATAATGGCTGTATTCTTTGATTCCGGATTATTTGACGTCCAAAAGCTAAAGTAGCGAACCCAGCTGTCAGCCGCCGTCAGCGATCAGTAGGTATCTATTGTTTGTGTGGGCGAGGCTGCGGCGGTGCGCGTGACGTCACAGCGCCCCAACTGTCTGCCGCAGCCTGCAACAGCACACACGCACGCACGCCGCCTGTCCTTCCAACATTGAAGGGAACAAGGCGAACTTTCGAGGACTGCGGGAATCCGCGCACGCTTGACACCGTGACAGGTGAAGCGGCTCAGACGTACGGCGGCGGCGGCGGAGGGGAGTACAACGGGGGATGAGGAGGAGGAGCACTCATCTACGGAGGAGGGAAGTTCAGGGAGCAGTTAGAAGGCCACGAGGAGGATGCGGGATCTCTTCATGTGCTCGTAACGTCTGCCCCAGAATGGGGAGAATGACACAGAGAGAAAGAACTTGTAGGGAGTCAAGAATGCGCCTCGGGAACACGCCAAGAGCAAGTACCGAACGAGTGCTCTCCCGCGTTTCGGCCCATAATATAACCGCGAGGTTGGTGAAGCCATGGGAGGTGGTGGGTTGTCCTTATTATTATTCAACTCTTTATTTGCACCACACAATAAAATAAAATAAAAAATAAGACATGAAATAAATTAAAGAAGAAGGATAGGTACAAAAGGCGGCCTTATCGCCTTCCAACCTTATCAGTACATAAACTACATAATATCTAACACATCATTATTCTAAACACGTTGCATATTTTAAATAACGGGCGACATGAATTTTGTTTAAAACTTTATAGCGTTTTTATTTTATTTTGGGTCATAACTTTAATTATGTTACAGAAATATTCTCGAAACTCGGAAAAGTAATTTTTGTGTTATTTTTAAAACTAGTGGTTTGTCCTGAACTAAGACCTCACATCCTATGAGTTGAAGAGAGAGAAGTTGAGAGAGAATTTTAACAGTTGATTAATTTGATTCTTCCCGAAACAGAGCCATAGTAATTTAAAATTGCACATGTAGCGCCATCTATGAACACAATTGTAATAAAGAGTGATCAAAGAAAATAATTGTTCTAAAAAGAACTGTGTTAATTTCAGAATCAGTATCAGAAATCATTTATTGCATTATACACATAATATTATAATGGCGATATAAAAGGTAAAAAGTCAAGTGTATTAACATTTGGCGTGCAATACTTAAAAATGATCTAAATTAACCAGTTAGGTATTTAATGTAAAAAATATATAATATATGTCAAGTCTTTAAATAAATAACCAAAAAAATTTTTTTTGAGATTGAATATAATATCATACATTTAGATTAACAGGCAAAGAAATATTCCATTATAATAATTATTACAATCAATCATGTCAATGTTTTTGCATAAACCCAGCATATAAATTGAACCTAACTAACCTAGCTAACCGTCATTGAAAAAATTCATCTAGGCTGTACTTAGTCGGCTTTGCTTATCAACCAATTCTTTAAGACTCTTGAATTTATATAGGGGCAGTTCTTTGATTTTCAGGCAAATTGTTATAAACTCGTATGGCCATAAGCATAACGTATGCACTTTTACGGAAAATATTACAATTAATTAGAGGCAAATGGAGTCCATCTTTTTGTCTACTTGATCTGGTGCGCAATTACGATATTTTTGTAAAATAATAGTTATTGTTTTTCACCAGAAGACAAAGTTTGAGTATGTAAATACCGGTAAGAGTGAGAAACCTTTTTCTATAAATACTGGACGCACGGATTCCTCTTTTTTATTAAATAAAATTCAAAGGCACGTTGCCGTACTTTGCACGTTTACAGATTTTCCTCAGAATATGACTCCATACAGTAAAATTGAGTAGACACTACTATAATAAAAAGCAGTGGCCACTGATGTAGATGATACATTCATAACATCGATAAAGCATACGTGCAACTGGACAACCTATTGTTTACTTTATCGATATGGTCTTTCCAGCATAAGTGTCCAATATTACGCCAAGAAACGGTGTGCTGCTCGTTTATTCAATTTTTTGTCCATTTAACGTTAGATCTAAACTTAGTGGATGTTTTTGTAGTTCCTAACCTGCATGTATTTTGTTTTAGATGGAGTCACATTCAAACCTATATTATGTAACCAATTTTTAATTATTTCTAACGAGACATTTATTTCTTTTTCATATTCTTGTACCGATTCTTTATCTCTGATAAAGAGAATGGTTACATCAGCAGCAAACATGACACATAGATGTTTTGTTAGTTCAGGCAACTCATTTACGTACACAAGGAATAGAAGAGGGCCAAGGATGCTACCTTGAGGGACACCTACAGTTGTAAGTTGGTATTTGGATTCAAATTTTTCCATCGTTTTCGCGTCGTTGTTAAATTTAGTTATTGTTGTGGATTGGGTTCTGTTACATAAATATGATTTTATCAGATCAAAGGCAACTCCACCTCTTACTCCAAGATAATTTAGTTTTTCTAGCAGAATAGTATGCCTTACACAGTCTTTGACATATCAAGAAATAACATACTGCAATCTTTATTCTTGTTAATTACTTCCCATAACTTGTTTAGGATTGTATAGAATGCCAAAGAAGTTGACCGCGCTTGACGGAAACCAAATTGATTTTTATTTATTTATGGTAACATGTTCTTTGTAAAAAAGTCCATTAATCTGCTGTAGATGATTTTTTCGAATATTTTGGAGAAGCAAGGAAGGAGTGCAGCAATAGGTCGATAATTATTGAGCGCCCCACCAAATAAGGACTTGTATAACTTTTTATGTTGTATTTGGCCATCAATTTACTTATAATTTGTGAGTTTGAAGTAATCATGTTAATTAACGCAGAAGTTAGGGCTGTAACAGACGGACGGACAAAGTGCCGATTCACCCAAGTAGACTCAGAGACCTTAGCTTCACTCGGACAATAAAAGAAAAAGAAAAGAGGTTCTCAGCAATCGGCAGCAGCAGAGCGCGCTCGTTTAGGATAATCTCGGATGGCGTGCCATTGTGACAGACAATGAGATGCGCAGTTCGCCGCCGCGCGCGCCGGCTCGTGAGCGGTGAGCCCGCTGCCCGATGCGCGCCGACCCGTGACCTGTGGCCACTGGCACGCTGGCCTGCCTCACCGCCGCGCGCGCTGTTGTCGCGCCCGAACTTTCTCTGCGCGAACTGGGCCCCGCGATACACCACTGTACAACCAGAAATCTGCTATACACAAAATACCTTTGACTCGGACAAAACTGAAAGAGGCCGCGAGGACGCTGGTTATTTAAAATTCGACTACAAAACTACGAACTTCCTACGAAAAACAATTCGAGCAATGCTAACATAAGGGGCACAGTAGCTGCATGCACAACGGTCGGAAACGTTACTTAAATTTGGGGAAACGGGAAACCACCAAACCGAATACGAAATTTGATGGGCTCCGGATCGAGGATGGCGGCAGTCGTGAGTCGACTCGCATGTAGTTTATAACTAGGCGAAGACACAATATGGAGGGCGGATGCGGCCCGCTCGAGGCCACGGCGCGGCGATGCGTTCATTGGACTCATAATGAACTCCTCCCGTTGCTTTGCGAAACCTAATCACGCTAATCAGTTGCCTATTTAGCGAACAATATTGCTTATGTGAAACGACCGCTATTTCTATACTTATCTAGTATCAATAGTTTGACGATTTCGAAGGTCATTCAAGGGAATTCAAGTTTCCTTGCGTCGATTGCTTAAAAGGCAGTACGCCTAGGCACGTTACTCCGAAAAATTAAGAGGCGAGGTGCGGCGAGGTGAGGCCGACCGTCTAACCCACTAGCTAGGCTATCGCCGCTACTTTCAACTAAGTATGAAGCTATGCGAAGACTCGATATTTATTGAGTCTTCGTATAGCTTTATTATATTAAAAAATTGCATTTATAGGTAAATGCTATTATAACAGCTGGTGAAACTTTTCTATTCACTATGACGATATATATCTACTCGTATCTATTCTCTATAGTGCCGAGTGCCGACCTATAGATCGGTTCGGAGAGCAGATTATACGGGTACTAAAATAGATTAATCCAAGTCCATAAATGACTAAATGCAGTGTTATGTAATGTATAACGCATTCAGTACAGTAGGTAAGGTATGAACCAGAAGTTCCGCAGCGACACCGCACCAGCTGCCGGATGTGGGTCCCGCGGGTACTCGGGCCGACCGCCGAATCGCGCACGGCACGGGTATTACAAACACAAAGTCCCTAGGTACTTAATTACATTTGTGAACGGCGGGCATGGCGAAACATATTATTGTTTGGTAAGTTGCGGGGCGCCGGGCGTGGGGGCGCGGGGGCGCGGGGCAGCGCGCGTATGGCGATTGCGTCGACACAGCCGTGAGCCCGTTCACACGACCGTGAGAGACATCGCAAGGAAAGCAATTCGCGAGAGAATTGTCCAAATAAACATTAGCGCAACGACTAAAAACAGGCCCAGTACAGTGCGAGTTAATTCAAAAATATCATACCATATACCAATATTAAGAGTTATATAAGAAACAAAATATTTGTGGTGGAATGTCTCACTCACTGTTGTTGTTGTAAATAATAGGGGTTAAAGTATGAAATTGCCGTTTTATTTTAATAGGTACTTCGAATTGACATAGAACCTTCATAGTTTGAGATTTTTGAGTGAAACTTTTTTCACATGGTACCTATGTAGTTCTTCTTTGAAAAAATGTGCAACATTCGATTATCGACCTTCAGTTGTTTTTTTAATTCAGCTTAAACAAGAAAGATGGATACTTCGAAAATTCGAGTGATTTTTGTATACGAGTTCCGACGCGGAACTAACGCGGCAGAAACAGCAATATAAATGTTGCGTTTGGAGAGGGGACTGCTACTGCTAATGAACGCACCGTGCGATTTTGGTTTAAACGCTTTCGTGATGGAAACTTTGATTTGAAGAACGAACCACGTGGAAGACCAATGACCACAGGTGAATAACAATGAATTGAAAGAGATGGTGGAAGCCGATCCGAGCCAAACTACCCAGGAATTAGCGGCATGGTTTAACGTTACCTTACCAACAATATTGACTCATTTGCGACAAATTAATAAAATAAAAAAATATGAAAAATGGGTGCCTCATGATTTGACTGATCTGCAGAAAGAAACGGGTGTTGACACTTGTGTTGCCTTGTTGAATCGATACAGAAATGAAGGAATATTGGATCGAATTGTGACATCTGATGAAAAGTGGATTTTTTACAATACCCCTAAGCGAAAAATGCAATGGCTGACCCCAGGTCAAACGCCGCAACAGTGTCCTAAAGCAAAGCTTACCAATAAAATGGTGATGGTAACTGTTTGGTGGTAACGGCAGACGTCTACTGTGCCGAACTCCGAACAATGATAGCAAAACTAGCAGTGAAACAGCCCCGACTCATGAATCGATCTTCACCATTACTGCTCCATGATAACGCGAGACCTCATACAGCACGAAAAACTGTTTTAAATCTACAGGAACTGCAATTAGAAACCATTCGTCACCCTCGTAAGTTGTGCAATGAACGAGTCCAAGCTCAAAATACAGACGAACGGGAACGGAGAATAAAAAGATATTTCCTTGGAAGAGTATTGGTCCTCACAAGAAGCAATGAAAAGTAAGCGCTTTGCTAAAGTAGCCTAAAACAAAGTATTTAACATTCGCATTCTCCCGGTCTCCCAACCTGAATTGCAGCTATCAGATTCAGTAGTTGGTCCCTTTTCGTAGAAAAGCCTTCAGAAGTTTAGAACTTGTCAAAGAAGAACGGAGAAGAATTCACTTTAAAAGACGCCAACGACAGTCAAAATGACATACAAATATGACCGTTTGACTAACTCGATATACCTAGGTAAAGGAAAAGAAGGAAGCGCAAGAGGGAAAGCAATATTGAAGATAGAAAGATGACATATGGAAGTATACAACATAAAATCTTTTCTATGACAGATAAAAATGGACGAGTTGGTTGGGAGGACACGTTGATAGATAGTGAAAACTGAGAGTGAAAAAAGTACTAAATGCCCGAGGTATATTTTAATGTCTTGTTTTCCTGACTGAGTTTTGTATGGCCTCTGCGTTACCAATATTAAAAAAACATTAAATAATCTACTCCCAGTTTTAATAATTAATAGGGCAACAGTTTCTGGCATTCCGATTAGTAGTTAGGTAGTCACCCTCACCTACTACCTACTACCTACTCAATGGGATCGCATAACGCGTTGCTGATGAACATGTAACGTGTAGTGTGTGTCAACAAGAACAAGTGGTGTGCTCGAGCGGGACCGGTTCCTCCGAGTGCGAGTGCTGCGCGGGGGCGGGGCGTACGGGCATACGGGCATACGGGCATACGGCATGCCCGCACTCCCGCTCCGTAGTGCCAGACGCCAGACGCCAGACGCCAGTGTAGTGAAGACAGAACAGATAGTTAATCATTCATTCACGATCTTTTTACGTCGCCCGGTTCAAAACAAACAATAAAAACACCTCAAGTACAATAAAACTACTCCAGTTGCACATAATTATGCACTTATTGTAACTGTTGCTCTATTCCGCCTGGTACACCTATCCCTACTGATAAGGGGGGAAAATCCACTTAGATTAGACCTACCGGTAGCGATTGGTGGGCACACTGAGTTCGCTTATTTATCCCTACTAAAAATTAAATTAAATACACTTGCTCGAAATGTGTCAATTTAAGGATTAATTCATACCCAATTGAAATAATTTATAATAAAGTTTAACGCTATTTGTTAACTGTTAACCCTGCACTTGCAAGATCAGCTAACCATTAAATAAAATAAAAAAATGTACCATAGGTAATTTTAAACCGTATTCGTAATCAAGTTAGGTGCTTATTTTTAGGTTCTCTTGACCGTCAAATGTGTTAGGTCAGTAAATGTCTTGGAACCCGGGTTATTAAAAAAAAGTAACAACATAAACATTATTAAATAATCAGTTCAGTCAGTTTGGTGCAAGAGGGTCTTAAGACTCTTCATTCGAGCTGTAACGGTTCGGATCAATATTTAGCTCTTTTGTCCCCTGATATTTTATTATTCATAGCATTAAAACTCAAAATTTATTTATACCAAATTGTAGGCAAATCGCTTATCTACCACAATGACTGACAACATTTTGAAATTAATTAATAGATTGTTCCTTATCGCGAAAATACCAAGAGGCTGTTATTGAATCTTGGATTTTGTGTAAACTTTGACGTTAGCGAACATCATAATTTACTCATTGTGGTCAAAAAAAAGAGATACTTTTATTGAGTATAAGGTCCTGAACTACAATAGTTGAAGAGAAAAATTATTAATTTGCTATTCTTTGTATTATAAAACTCGAAACAAAGAAAATTTCATTTGACAAAATTAAGGACCCATAAAACCGTCATTTTAGGAGGTTATTTAGCTTAATTTGCAAAGAAAATTCACAACTCCTAATAGTAGGACATATTTTCAATTATATAAAGCAAAAAAAAAATATTTTTAACAATAGTTTACTTCTAAAAATAAGTTTCAAACACACAACAAAACTGCGCGATCAAGCACTAGGAAAACTAGTCGTAGCCGAGGCTTCTCCGAGGGTGGACGTAACGCTTTTTGTCTCCGCAACTCAAAATAAAATACGTAGAATATACCTGAGATTGTAGTGCGATTGTCACTTCTCAATAGTAGGCATTTTATACTCGCTGCTTTTTCTTATTGATAGATGAAACTATTTTGTTTTAAAGAGTTTAGGGTTTGTATTTTATACTTTATAGTTATACTAAAGGCAAATTATATTGATGGTAAATATTTAAATAAGAATTCAGACAAGGTCATGTTTATCAGACTGTTATAAAAAACCTTTACACATTATTCAGAAAATTAACTAGAATTAGTTATAAACAATTATTAGTTATTAGTTATAAAATTGCATTTATAGGGTTATGTGGTTAAATTTACTATTATTATAGGCTGACCAGCAATCTCTACGTAGACAGGCCACCCCTTATCTCTACTAATCCCCTTGTCGTTTTGAAATTTCAGTCACTCGTTCATTGTCTTTTATGGCATACGCGCGGTATCTTGTGTGTCTCACTATTGGGTATCGTGTTATATAATAATATATTAAATAGGTAAGTAACTATAAATTTTTAATTCTTACTAATTATAAATGCGAAAGTGTATTGCTGTCGGCCTGTCAATTAATTACCAGCATGGCTTATCCACAGATGCCTTGAAATTCAGTCCAGGGATGCAGCCACATGCTTGTACATTAGTAAACATATGCAATGTGCTTTCGGACAGTCTAATGTACTGTACACTTATCAGCCTTTTCCTACTTCCTCAGTTCACAGTTCACACCTAGACTACTCAATGAATCAAATATTTAGGTTTATCGATTTTGGCTGTACGTTGTCGGTCAATCAGTCAATCACGAAAAAATTTAATTAGGTTTTTTGTGTTATTTTTATGTGCATTTTTGGGATCGCGTTTTTATTTTACTGTCAAAATTATTTATTTCTAACAAATAACAATACACTCGTTAGTACAGCATAAAGTTATGTGAAAAATTGGCAGCAAGGCTGTATTTTTTTACTACCGCAGGCGCAGTAAACTTCTATTGTTATTTTGGTAAACTGAGTATACTAGCGCAACACCTGCAGGATTATATAGTTTTATTACCTTTTACAAGTGGTTATCGTTTACAGAGCGGCACTTGATGATTGTGTTTTATATTTGCCGAACCGGATCTTTCTTTTATTATTGTACCACTATTGACCCGTGATCGCTATTGTTATCATGATAAACAAAAACCTACGTTGGTAAAACACCTGCATCTGCACGTGCCTATCAGTTTTATTGCACTGTTTTCTTTCTTTCTTTAGGATTCATGAAAGTAAATAAGTTATTTTTTTCAGATATAGGTTCTAAAACTCCAATTTTCAAACTAAAAAGAAAAAAATATTTACGTAGTGAACAATTAGCGAAGGCAAGGAAATTAAAAAGTGCTTCAAAAGCTGAAAGCGCTATATGGCTTGAACTCAGAAGATTTTTGGTGACGGCATCAACATTTACGGGTATCGTAATCGAGCGTTCAATCACATTGGGGTCAAAGTAATATGGACCCAAAGGCTCTTGATTTAAAGTCACAAATTCCAACCGATTTTAATTTCAAACGTTTCCATTTGGAGCGCTGGCTGTGAATGCATACACGAAATTAAGCTCTAAATCTTTACTGTTAAGATTCATTTTACTTTAACGCTAATATGTTCGAATGGTTACGATCAATCGAATTTGCAATGTGAAAACTAAGACGAAACGTAGTGACATGTATATAAATGAACCATACAAATTCTAATAATTTTATATTGTAAATAACATTACGTAAAAATCAAAATAATGCTAATATTTTTATTTCTTTTTGTACAAAATGTATCTTTTAACTAAATGAAAACAAGTAAACAAAGACAATTTATGTTATAGGAAAACATAGTTTAAATGTGATTTTGTAAATAAATACGAATTATTCTGCATTTTTCTTTATATCTTGTCTTATATGAGTGCAATAAAATAGAGAAATTCTAATTCGTCCGCGTTTTTTTTAAACTCCTGTGGGAATACCTTAATTTTTCGGGATATAAAGTAGCCTATATCCTTCCTCGAGATACAATGTACCTCGTACCTGTAAGCGTAGCAGACAGACAGACAGACAAACTTTCGCATTTACAATATTAGTATGGATGTACCTACTTAAAAACATCTATACTAACAATCATGCAACCTACTCTTTATATGAATGCACTTTATATTAAAAAAAGTTTATATAAAGTGTAAACGTATGTAAAGTGAATTAAAAACATATTTTTTTTAATATTGAAAAAATAATAGCCTGTTTGAAAATGGGATTAGGATCGAAACGGTTTGTTAAACTACATTGCACCCGACGCCTTCTGTTCGCTCGTTTGAACAAAGGACTATCCGAGACAAAGGATTTACCAGAGATAAATACCTAAACTTGCGAAGCGGCTCAAGGAATGAACGCTCTTAATATTTTGGTGCAAAGAAATCCCAGTCTTTCTTGTGTCACGTTTTGCAGGGGACATGAACATTTTAAAAAGATTCACTAAAATATAATGTCTAAGCAGGCATGACAACTATAACCACGATGAAAATAGTACGTTTCGTAATTTTGCAGTCTTAGTTTGCAGCTGTGATGTGATCCGGAACAAGTACGTTGAAAACATTTGTTACGCTGAAACAAAAGGATATAACAAACAACGAATTTGTTTGTTATATCCTTATGCCGATGCGGTAACATTCAGAACGCGCGAACATTATTAGATTCAGAGATAAGTATAATCCTCAACTGCCATTTATTTTATTATAAATGAATCGCACATATGCTTTTTAACATATGAGTTCTGGACTCTGGTCACCGAGAAGAGAGCGGTGCTACCGGCGGCGCGCGTATTTTGTAAACGATCTGAATTTTGCCGCATGCCGACTTGGTTTTTACCGTTAGAGAAATTGCGCAGCGCCACGCAACTCATACGTTCACTACTTCACTGTCGAACGAGTTATACATTTTATGTAGGACTGAGTTTCTCTATTGGGGAACGTCGATTTAGCTTCGTGCCAGGTGTTATTTTCTTATTTTTCCTTCACATTAGTAGCCGATACGATCACCGAGCGAATAATTGTAATTTATGAGATTTATGCTTCGCAAAACAAATGCACTCACGCAACCAAGCCACCTAAGAACGCGACGGGAGCACCGCTCATGAGCCTGATCTTGCGGTGGCAGGAGTCGAGCAGCGAGAGGCGCGCGTGCGGCGGCGGCGCCACGGCGGAGCGGAGCATGACGGCGCATGCCAGACTGGCGCGGCGCGGCCGGCCGCTCGAGCATCGCAGCGCGTGTAGCTCGGGCCGCGGGCTACGCGGTACTGAACTACTGATTACTGAGTAGTGACCCAGAACCCCGAACCCGCTGCGCCCGCCCTCCCCACTCACACCGATCCCGATTCAATCGACGACGCGATGTGACTTTGAAAATTCACATATTTAATTAAGCATATTGTAACGATTCTTTGCATTCATTACATTATTCCAATTCGCGACAGAACTATTGAGTTCGTAAATATGTTTATTAATTATTATGAGTATTACATATCGCTGTCGAGTGGCGGATTGCGCGATCAGCTGATCCGACGGCTGGCGCGCGGCGCGGGGCGCGGGGGTGGGGGGTGGGGGGTGGAGGGAACCTCCGAGTTTAGCATTATTGAAACTGTGAGCTAGAACTTCAACGGATCTAGATTTTAAACGTAATGGTAAAAGATATTCATTACATACCTACGTTTTGAAACCATTTTAGAAAAAATATGTATGATTGCATTGATTACAATTATACCATCTCATTCGACTATTCTGGATGAAAAACAGTCTGTCCGAGTTCCCGCGCCAGTCGCCACACAGGCTCACACTCACACACACAGGAACCGCGACGAAGATATTATCATATTGCACCTTCGGTAGAACAAGGGCACAAGTTTTTGCAATTTTACATGAGAGCCATTTTAAGATATATTAAATTGGTCTTGGTCTGTTAATATGGTAGGTACTAAAGTAGTTCTTCTTTGCATATTCTTTTTAGGCAAGTAGTTATCAAAAATTAAAAACTTTTAGTTTTGTTTTAAATTGTTTAAATTAATTGTTTAATTAATTGTTTTTTTTTCAAAGTATTGCATTTGTGCCCATGTTCCACCAACATACTGTACAGATAAGGGCACAACTGTCTGAACGACTTTGTCCCTCCAACGTCGGTGTTTCTTGTCGTTACAGAAGTCAAAAACATTAAAGGGAATATTTACCTTCACGGCTTTAGCGCTCCAGGGAACGACTACCGCTCTGTTGCGCCGACCGCGCAACTGACAAATGACACTTTGTCGCGACAAGAGAGTAAAAAAGGCGCGAATAAGACAAAGCCACTATTTTTCTCCGGGCGGTTTTTGAAGGAACTTAATGAATGTCTTTATTCTACCAGTTGAAAGGGTACTTTTAAATAATTTTGGCAAACTTAACTCATTTTTGAAATTTTTGCCCTAGTTCTACCGAAGCTAAGGTGCGAATTGTACCTACTGATAACGCTTCCATAGCCATAAAATAATGCTGAACAAAGTGTGTCGTTTCACCGTATGATATCACTCACCGCGCTGTAGACAACTGGCCGCTAAGCATTACGGCGCGACGCGAGACAAGTCTTACCAGAGGCAGTCCAGCATGACAGAGGCATGCAGGCGGCGCGCGCCCGCCCCCGTCGCACTCACCTGTAACAACCAACGGAGCGCGTGAGCGAGGCGCGCCGGCCCCGAGTGTCGTGCAGTGTGCACGGAGCACTCGGGGACTCGGGTGAGGGAACACTATACCTCGCACATTGCACTCTATTATTTGCGGATAAAAGCATAAACACAAAATACGAGTATTCCTATATACACATATTGCATAACGTACTCAGATAATATTTGTACGAGTCAGAAACAATAAAATAATAATAAATAAACACTAATGGAGGGACGAAGATTACGACTGGAGGCTATCTATTGTAAACATTGAAAAAACCTCGACACGCGCCCAGCCATTTTAATCGAATAATAAGCCACGACACTCGCTACGATATCACGGTACGAGCTCGGTACCTGATCGAGAGAGGACAACCCAGTCGATGGCCGAACATTCTGTGTATTTAGAGGGGTTGGCCGAACCGAGCACCGGCGAGGAGCTCGTCCGAGGGGATGCCGCGCGCCGCAGCTAGTAGCTACCGGCAGATCACTGCGGGTAAAGCTGTCAGCCAATCACGTAGGCTACAAACAAACGAGTGCCTCGTAGGTGCGCGAACGCCTACGCGTAGGTATATCAAGGATACTGATACAGTGATACGAGTGAGCGACGCTTGTGGTTGTGCGTCATCGCTCCTACTAGTTACTACCGCCGCGCCTATAGGAAACTACAAATCCGAACATCGATTTTAGACGAGCTCGAGAACTCGTTCGGTAGGCACTAGGCCGGCCCGCTTCTGTGCGTGTTACTAAACGACAAATCGCGACTCGCGCGGACACTGGACAGCGGTGCTAGAGCCGATTATTATCAGTCGGCAAGTCTGGTCGCACGTACGTCGGACGCAGCGAGGGTGCAGAAAGCGAGACGCGGCGCTCGCCCGCCTCGCTGATCGCAATGCTTGCAATCCCGTTCCTAGGAATGATGGCGCCTCGCGGATGCTCCCGAGTTTCGATTAACATAGCTCGCACGTACGTCGGACGCAGCGAGGGTGCAGAAAGCGAGACGCGGCGCTCGCCCGCCTCGCTGATCGCAATGCTTGCAATCCCGTTCCTAGGAATGATGGCGCCTCGCGGATGCTCCCGAGTTTCGATTAACATAGCTCGCACGTACGTCGGACGCAGCGAGGGTGCAGAAAGCGAGACGCGGCGCTCGCCCGCCTCGCTGATCGCAATGCTTGCAATCCCGTTCCTAGGAATGATGGCGCCTCGCGGATGCTCCCGAGTTTCGATTAACATAGCTCGCACGTACGTCGGACGCAGCGAGGGTGCAGAAAGCGAGACGCGGCGCTCGCCCGCCTCGCTGATCGCAATGCTTGCAATCCCGTTCCTAGGAATGATGGCGCCTCGCGGATGCTCCCGAGTTTCGATTAACATAGCTCGCACGTACGTCGGACGCAGCGAGGGTGCAGAAAGCGAGACGCGGCGCTCGCCCGCCTCGCTGATCGCAATGCTTGCAATCCCGTTCCTAGGAATGATGGCGCCTCGCGGATGCTCCCGAGTTTCGATTAACATAGCTCGCACGTACGTCGGACGCAGCGAGGGTGCAGAAAGCGAGACGCGGCGCTCGCCCGCCTCGCTGATCGCAATGCTTGCAATCCCGTTCCTAGGAATGATGGCGCCTCGCGGATGCTCCCGAGTTTCGATTAACATAGCTCGCACGTACGTCGGACGCAGCGAGGGTGCAGAAAGCGAGACGCGGCGCTCGCCCGCCTCGCTGATCGCAATGCTTGCAATCCCGTTCCTAGGAATGATGGCGCCTCGCGGATGCTCCCGAGTTTCGATTAACATAGCTCGCACGTACGTCGGACGCAGCGAGGGTGCAGAAAGCGAGACGCGGCGCTCGCCCGCCTCGCTGATCGCAATGCTTGCAATCCCGTTCCTAGGAATGATGGCGCCTCGCGGATGCTCCCGAGTTTCGATTAACATAGCTCGCACGTACGTCGGACGCAGCGAGGGTGCAGAAAGCGAGACGCGGCGCTCGCCCGCCTCGCTGATCGCAATGCTTGCAATCCCGTTCCTAGGAATGATGGCGCCTCGCGGATGCTCCCGAGTTTCGATTAACATAGCTCGCACGTACGTCGGACGCAGCGAGGGTGCAGAAAGCGAGACGCGGCGCTCGCCCGCCTCGCTGATCGCAATGCTTGCAATCCCGTTCCTATCAATGATGGCGCCTCGCGGATGCTCCCGAGTTTCGATTAACATAGCTCGCACGTACGTCGGACGCAGCGAGGGTGCAGAAAGCGAGACGCGGCGCTCGCCCGCCTCGCTGATCGCAATGCTTGCAATCCCGTTCCTAGGAATGATGGCGCCTCGCGGATGCTCCCGAGTTTCGATTAACATAGCTCGCACGTACGTCGGACGCAGCGAGGGTGCAGAAAGCGAGACGCGGCGCTCGCCCGCCTCGCTGATCGCAATGCTTGCAATCCCGTTCCTAGGAATGATGGCGCCTCGCGGATGCTCCCGAGTTTCGATTAACATAGCTCGCACGTACGTCGGACGCAGCGAGGGTGCAGAAAGCGAGACGCGGCGCTCGCCCGCCTCGCTGATCGCAATGCTTGCAATCCCGTTCCTAGGAATGATGGCGCCTCGCGGATGCTCCCGAGTTTCGATTAACATAGCTCGCACGTACGTCGGACGCAGCGAGGGTGCAGAAAGCGAGACGCGGCGCTCGCCCGCCTCGCTGATCGCAATGCTTGCAATCCCGTTCCTAGGAATGATGGCGCCTCGCGGATGCTCCCGAGTTTCGATTAACATAGCTCGCACGTACGTCGGACGCAGCGAGGGTGCAGAAAGCGAGACGCGGCGCTCGCCCGCCTCGCTGATCGCAATGCTTGCAATCCCGTTCCTAGGAATGATGGCGCCTCGCGGATGCTCCCGAGTTTCGATTAACATAGCTCGCACGTACGTCGGACGCAGCGAGGGTGCAGAAAGCGAGACGCGGCGCTCGCCCGCCTCGCTGATCGCAATGCTTGCAATCCCGTTCCTATCAATGATGGCGCCTCGCGGATGCTCCCGAGTTTCGATTAACATAGCTCGCACGTACGTCGGACGCAGCGAGGGTGCAGAAAGCGAGACGCGGCGCTCGCCCGCCTCGCTGATCGCAATGCTTGCAATCCCGTTCCTATCAATGATGGCGCCTCGCGGATGCTCCCGAGTTTCGATTAACATAGCTCGCACGTACGTCGGACGCAGCGAGGGTGCAGAAAGCGAGACGCGGCGCTCGCCCGCCTCGCTGATCGCAATGCTGGCAATCCCGTTCCTAGGAATGATGGCGCCTCGCGGATGCTCCCGAGTTTCGATTAACATAGCTCGCACGTACGTCGGACGCAGCGAGGGTGCAGAAAGCGAGACGCGGCGCTCGCCCGCCTCGCTGATCGCAATGCTTGCAATCCCGTTCCTAGGAATGATGGCGCCTCGCGGATGCTCCCGAGTTTCGATTAACATAGCTCGCACGTACGTCGGACGCAGCGAGGGTGCAGAAAGCGAGACGCGGCGCTCGCCCGCCTCGCTGATCGCAATGCTTGCAATCCCGTTCCTAGGAATGATGGCGCCTCGCGGATGCTCCCGAGTTTCGATTAACATAGCTGTGACGTCAGCGCCACGTCAGGAGTCAGCGTTATTATATGAGGGCAGAGGAGCGGAGTGGACGAGAGCGTCGAGCGAGAACCGAGCGTGGATCGGGCGCCCTCGTACCCACTATGACTGCGAGGTTGGCGGGGAGCATGGGAGGCGATGGTCGCAGGTCGGCCGACGGCCTACATCCACAGATAACAGCGCTATGGTCGCGTGTGAACTGACATGCAGAACAAAAAATAGGGTTTTGAATTTAGCCAACTGGATACAATGTTCGTTTCCTTATAGTACCACCTGGTTTCCAGTTTATATAATAAAACGTTCAAAACTTTAAAAAAATTGCAGTCGGATGAAAAGGCCTCTATTTTTTTTTGCTAAGATGTACGCTTTTTAATTGTTATCAATGTAAAAAAATATCTTGGACTGCATAAAATAATTAAAAATTAATAGGGTTATCGCAAATGAGTTAAAAGTAACAAAGTGTTACGGCCGGTCGGGGCCCGGGGGGATGGTGCGGCGTGGCGGTGAGGCGGCGAGGCGGCGAGGCGGCGAGGCGGCGAGGCGGCGAGGCGGCGAGGCGGTGAAGGGGATAAGGGTGCGACTTACGGGGTGCGGAGAGCGAGCGTGCGACTCACCTGCAACAACAGACAATAATGACTTAGCACTTAGTTTTTAGAGCCTTTTGCTACATATAACGTTAATCCGTTGCTCGGTTGCGACTTGCGACCCGCGGCAAAAGCCATCAAAGAAATACACTTTCGCATTGATCGTATAAGCAGGATTGGAATCGTTAGCTGCTAGCTAGTAGCTACCCGACGACCCGAGGCGCGGCTAATCAACCGCGAGTCGCGAGGCGCGAGGCGCGACCGGTGCCTCAGGTCAGGTCTTTTGCCTTGACGGCAAACGATTAATTATTATATTATTACAGTTATTTAGCTCGATTCAGCTTTATTCTCATAAGAAATACCAGTTTTTGTATGGACAAAAGCTGAATCGAGCTAAATAAGTGTAGGTAACTAATTAGTCTCATACAAAAAAAAAGAATGTCAAAGTGAACAATAGTATTAGTGAGAGGCAGCAGGCAGAGGTAAACGGGTGCCGTAAAATTCGTGTAATGACTGAGCGCAGTGTTTTTCCGCTACGACACGGCTGTGACGTCGCTCCTCGCTAAACCCTCTCGATGGAACTAACAGCTTGTTTCACTTTATACCTATTATATCTGTAGCAGAGTCACCAGTCACCAGTCACCAGTCACCAGTCACCACAAACAGACATCAATAGAGCCCGACAAGAAGGCCTACAAAGTACAAACGGCCTACAACTACTACACACTTTGGTACTTATCTTCTTCCAAATATATAAAACTAGCTGATGCCCGCGACTTCGTCCGCGTGGAATAAGTTCTTTTTGGATTCCCGCGGGAACTCCTCATTTTTCCGGGATAAAAAGTAGCCTATGTCACTCTCCAGGTCCTCAACTATACCCATGTCAAAAATCACGTCAATCCGTTGCTCCGTTGCAGCGTGATTGAAGGACAAACCAACAAACCAACAAACAAACTGACTTTCGCATTTATAATATTAGTATGATAAATTAAGTAAAAAACTTTTTAAAAATAACCTTTTATTTAAATGCGCTAAAAAGAATAAAATAAACTTTTCCTATAAACTTTTACTATTTACTTATAAATTATAATGTCATTACACAATTTATAATATGATATATAAGCTTGTCGCGAGATTTAACTATCGTATTTAAGTTCTTAGTTTGAACATTTTAAAAATTAAAATCAATCAGATCAAGTTATTAAATTTACTTGTTTATCTACACAGGTAAATCTCGCGACAAGCTTTTTTATATCATATAAATTGTATAATGACGGTAAAAGTTAATAGTAAAAGTTTTATAGGAAAAGTTTATTTTATTCTTTTTAGCGCATTTAAATAAAAGCTTTTTTTTAAAAAAGTTTTTTTACTTTTAATTAATTTTTTTACTTTTTAGTTATCGATGGACAAGTTTCTCAGTCTGTTCATCTCATTCAACGCATCACGTTGCAAGGTCGTCTGCCGGTTAATTTTGAACAGTGTAGCTCTTCAATGAGGAGACCTTCTAATGATTTAACCCTACTTAAGGCCACGTTTGCTTGACCAGCAGCGAAGACTGAAGAGCTTCGAGCCTAACGGAACCGGCTACAGACTAAAAACCCCAAAAGCCCCAGTACACAATGTCAGACGGATTGGAGTCACGGAGTTTAACTCGCATTTGTATTCTCAGCAAGCCCTTTCATTTGATACGCATACTGTAGGAAAGCATAAAAAACTTAGTCCGCCATATTTTATTTAGAGTGACGTCACTTTATTTTTCGAGGTATTCTCGGCAAGTCCTTTCATTTGATACCCATCTTGTAGGAGTGCATTAAAAAATAACTAATCCGTCATCTTGGACGTTCCGCCATGGATTTAGAATGACGTCACACAGCTAACCATGCATTGTCATCCAAACTAAACATGTATATTGTATACCAACTTTCAGCTCAATAGGTTGAAGATATTATGTGCTTCAAAATTGAGTTGCAAGATTCCACCCGAACAAACATAGTTACTAGGTACATTGCAAGTTAAATAAAAGCTTTTAAAAAGTGAAGTATCACTGATTGACTCACTGACTAATCATGATATCTCAGGTCGATGTGTAAAGCATACAAACTTGGAATTTGGAAGGTAGCCGTAGGCATCAGCTAAGAAACAGTTTTGACAAAAAATCCACACCAAGGGGGGGGGGGGGGGGGGTGAAATCGCGAGGTTACGTTTGCATCGCACCATCGATCTGCACCACTAATGCCATGTACCGTTTGCACCGGTGAACGTGAAATGGGGGTTAGAAGGTTACATGACAGTTCTATTGTTTTGGCGTTACACTTGAAAATTGCCATATTTAGGTTATTAAATAGGTAAGTTGTTTTAAATAATAATTATTTTATTAATTTCTTCTTTCCTTCTTTAAGAAATAATATGCGGACGAAGTCGCGGGCGTCCGTTAGTTATTATTATAAATTATAAAAGTTAGCTATTAACTTCATATAATAGCAACAAGAGTCGTTTAAAGTCAAACTAGAGACTCGTTACTCGTCGTCAGTACTCTACTCTAGTCCGAGGTATCCATTGATGTAGAATTTTAGTACCTATGAGGTATCAAACCAAATCACAAAGCTAACAGCGGAATTCGGCAGTCTAGTCGGCCAGGCACTGCACTCCGTCGTAGGAAATGTATCAGGTCTTCTCCTGTTCCCCAATGTCCGAAGACTTTCTTTTATTCCACTACAAGGTTAGCCCCTGACTGCGATCTCATATGGCGGCACCCGATGATGCAGCCAGGTACTAGTGGGCAACGTGTTAGGGGTATCGCAGTTATCGGTTTCTACGCGGCATCGTACCGGAACGCTAAATCGCATGGCGGCAGGTGGTTGCCGGTAGGGTGGTCAGCGGCAACCGGCCGCGGCATGCTGCTCAGTGCTCAGTGCTCAGTGCTCAGCACTGCGCCAGGAATACGTCAGGAACCAGGATACTAGTCGAATAATTATAGTAGCCGTTCGGTAAGCTTGTTGCTTGTTTCGCCATTAAAATGATTGACCTTATAAAACCGGTTGCACGGCAAGATATAAAAAATAGTTATGTCCCTCTCTGTTAACCACATTTTGTAATATAGATAATTTGTGCTCTCTGTTGTGAACGAGAATGGTACAGACTACAGTTACCGGCTCTATATGCGCCTGCCTAATGCCTTCATATTTTTGAAGGCAGCCATAAAATAAAATAAGAATGCATTGAAAGCTTACATATAACACAGACATTATACATAGAGTATATTCTATTCTAGTATAATATTCAAAATATAATATCTCAGCATAATTTCATGATGATGATGAAAATGAAAAATGCACAGATTCTCACATACTAGGTACCTAAGTACCTATGCATATTATACGCATGTTGATGTGTTACACTGTGGCCAATTCTGTTGTAGATAATCTCTAAATTGAGTGCACAAAAATGAAAGATTTAAGTATATACATTTATGTATTACATCCATATAATAGTGAGAAGGATAGCGCTAGACTGTAGAGCTGTCATTTCAGTTTAAGAGATTGTGTGCAATCAGCAATGGTTCCATGTGACACAAGGCACGTGCGGCTGGCTGGTGGTCGCGGAGCCTGCGCCTGGCCACTGGCCAGTGGCCGGCTGCGAGCGCGCGCTGCAGAGTGCAGACGCGGCAGGCTCGAGGGGGTCGGGGGACCACTGACCACTGACCGGTGAGGCCACCGCCACTCACAACTCACACCAGCCCAAATTCAAATTCGTTATAAAAAGTACCCCCTCTGATAATCCAGGAAACTGATTTCTCTATGTACCGACGACGTTTTTGAATCCGTTTAGCTATTTTTGGTTTACTAACAAATGCGCTCACGAACATTCTCATATAAAGTATTTAATATTTAGGTATTACTTTCGATCGTAAGTTAAGAGTGGATATTGGCGATCCCTTCGTGTCCGCACTCCGGGCCCCGGGCCCCGGGCCCCGGGGTGGCCACTGGCCACTGGCCAGGGAGCGGCCGGCTCCGTGACGCGACCGCTCGTTCGGCGGAGTCAAGTGGAGCCAATCGATTCGTTAAGTGTATCGGCATTGAAGCCGCTGGCCGCTGGCCGGCGGGCGCTCGCGGCGGCTGAACGGCGCGCGTCACGCGGCGGACACGAGTACGTGAACATTGCAAGGGCAGTTAATTTAATTATTATAAAAATGTAGTAACCGGTAATAGCGATAGGTAGTTCCGACGAGAGCTCATAGTATCTAATAATACTTAGTTAAAACTATTGTTTCGGCGGCGGAGACTCGGCGCAGCGTGACGTCACGGCAGGTGCGGCGCTGATAACGCGTTAGCGTCTAGCGATAAGGAGAGTCGACAGGATTGCGAGTTGCGACACTACCGCCGAGCGACTACGCGCCACATCCGCGGCTGCTTTTTATTATATTATTATATAGTTTGTTATTGTGCTACTTCTTATACACGTTTGTACTGTAACAAAAGAGAGCTCTCGAAGAGGCTGCATCGCGAACTATGTTTATCCGAGGGGCGAACGGAACTCGCGAGACGCGGGCAGTGAGACTTGAGCACCTGCAGAAGCACGAGACGGTGTCGTCGATGTCGAGCGGCAGCACGGCGAGCGGCGTGGGCGGCACGCTGCGGTAGCGCACGTGCGGCGCGGGCGCGGGCGCGGGCCGCCGCAGCATGGCCGCGGGCCAGCGCCGCGGGCTGCTCTCCGAGCCGCTCATGCCGCGCGGGAGACGCGCTCGGACTGACGCGTGCGCCGCCGCGCCGCCGCGCCGCCGCGCCGCACCGCCGCACCGCCGCCGCGCCGCACCCCCACCCCGCGCGCCACTCTTATCACACGAGCGCCGCGCCGCAATGGCAACCGCTAGGGTTGCCATTTCAACGTTCGAGGGTTGTCGCCACCATCGAATATTAAAGATGGTGAGGAGAGACAATTATTTAAGGAATATCATAATCCTATCAGAATCCTAGATGATAATAAGCATGATGACTGATTTTGAAAAATGGTCAGATTATGTTCGGAAGTATCTAGTATTTCGAAAAAATATCTTATTTCAGCAGAAAAATAAGGTTTGGTAGATAATATTGGCATTTGAAATTTAAATTTTAAAATTCACGCCAAAACGCTCCCCGGTGTCATGACGTCGTTTGTGACGTCACTATTATTTTTACCAATGTACTCTGTGCAGTGTGCAGTGTAAGCAATAGTGTGATTGTCAAAGCTCGAAAACAAACCATTGTGACGTCATTCGCTTCTTGGTGTTTTAACCAATAAGGTGGATTGCTGTATTTTATAATTTTATTTTATCATAATAAATAGCAATCTCACTGGAAATATAAAAATAAATACGTTTTTTATAATCCATGAATCCTATATTTCATTAGATAAATTCATAATTTCATTGATTCTTGGTTACTGTCATCATGCCTATTGAGTAATTTTTTTTAAATCAAAGCAGTGCTAATTAATAATAAAACAAGTAATAAAATTTAAAAAACCCACGACGAACTGCAGAGCTCCATTATGTCCTTTATAACTTTGAAACTAACGTTTAGTTTGCCTCAAGTGAGAAGCAATCTTGGTCACCATGGACCGTTGTATAGAATGTTATCCCTAGCAAATAGTTATCGGAATTGTATAGATATCTTCTGTGATAGCATCAAAACAATAAAAAAAAGATTCTTCTTAATGTTTAATTTATTTGTTTAACTTAGATGTTTTTGTTAATTTAGTTGTTTTTGTTAATAATTATTAATGTTTTTCATTGTGACGTAACTTACGCTGTAGTTATTAAGTTTTTAGTTTTTAATAATTAGTACCCAATTATTATGCATGCCATGTCCACATCGAGAAGACGCAATTATCAATAACTCAGTGATTTTTGTAATTCTTTTTAAGGGTGATTTTGTAATTGCTGTTGGTTTTGTGGACAAAAAAAAAAACAACAATTAGAACATATATATAGCAGAAGTAATATTTAACTAATATCTAAAACACAAAACTGCATCTTTGACGACTCAGTAGTTTTTGACCAGCGTGGTGGACTATGGCCAAACCATTCTCATTCCTGAGATAAGATAGATACAGATAAGACTAGTGCTTATCAATGAGCAGACGTGTCAAATAGTGTTAAATTTTAAAATTCTGATAAATAATTGTTAAAAATATGATGGGTTTACGATGTGAACTTAAAAAGTTTTTATGACCACCTCCTGGTTCCATCATGAGACCCTGGGCAGCATCTAGGTACAAAGTGCTAGTCAAGACAAATGAAAAGAGTCCAAACACGACGGGTTTACGATGAGTATTTAAGGAGTTCCCACGATCGCCTGAGTAGACGTTATAAAATAAGTAGACGTCAATAAGTGTCGCGTACCTACCTATATTGAATAAACATTATTTGATTTGATTTGATTCGGTTCCTGTGGGAACTCTATAATTTTCCGGGATAAAAAGTAGGCTATGTGTTACTCCAGACTATAATCTATCTCCGTGCCAAATGACATCCAGATCTGTTCAGCCAATCTGGTGTAATTGAGTAACAAACATCCATTTGTCCATCCATACATCCATCCAAACTATTGCATTTATAATATTAGTATAGATGCCTTGTCCCACGGGGGGGGGGGGGGGGGCTATTCTATAAAGTCCTCATTTGGGTCCCAACTCTTGGTGGGAAAGCATGTCACCTTGCTAGCACACGGTCCACTTATATCTAAAGCTGGGCAGAAAACTGTTGGAAACTTCCATGTGGATATTACTATTAGTTTTTATTTATTTTGCTTTCGGTTTAATGAATCCCAACTGAAGGTTCAGAATCACCTAGCCTTGTCAATTCAGCCTTTTCCTCTTTTATTTGAGACAAAGGGCATTTTCCAAAATAATTGACTGGTGAAATTATAAACATCTCAAACCCATCTCATGTCACCTAAAGAATAACTATTACTTAATACTTATTGCTTACTTGGTTTGCTATTTGATTATGGTGAAGGACATCTAAAGTGGTTTGTTTGTTAAAAGTACAGTTTTACTCACCCAAAATTAATATTCAAATGCCCATACTAAAGATACATTTGGTTTCCCATCAATGCAAATTTATTAGTCAAACAAAGTGTGTTCAAGTAAAGTTATGTTAAAACGGACACGCAAAAGAATGGCATACTTGCCAACTTGCCTAACACCAATTTCAATCTGGCATAGGTACTGCTTTAGCAATTTATGAACAATGAGCAGAGGTTTAAACTTGGTGAATCAGGCGCAGTTCGCAGGGCGATCTGTGGAGGGCAGAGCACAGGGGAATCAACTCACCCCATGAACCAGTCGACAGTGTCCCGCAGGTACTCCGGGAGTCGCTCCAGCTTGGCGGATTGTTTTGTGGCTCCCGAGTGAACGAAAACGGAATACTGCACGCCTCGGCCGCGGCACTGTTTGGTGCTATTCAGCCACACAAAACCACTATCTGTCCCATCACCATTAACAATGTTTCAAACTGACATAAGATAACTGTTCACTTTAAAATACTGCTAACTAGAGCGTGTCAAACACCGAAACAAAATCTTTATGAGAGCAGCTGAGTCGGACTCGCCATATTGCGCAACTTTATCTACATCAGAAATTGAGAGATTGTCTGAATACAGCAATGCTGTATTCGAATTACAATATTTAATTTATTAACATTAATGATAATTAAATTTAAAATTGCTAGAGTACAGAGATAGTACATAAAATAAATAGTAAATACATTTCTATTTTATTGAAAATTGAAATTACTGTTAGGTTGGTAGCACAGACCAGACCTGGCACAGACCACTAGACCACTGACCAGTTAGTTGGTAGAACTGGACTCTATAATGACTCTACCACAGACCTACCTCAGAGACCTACATTACCACTTTGACATATTATACAGCACTACCTTATCTACTAGCATAGCCGTCTCTATCTCCAGGAGATAGAGACGGACAGATAGAGATAGATAGAGATACGGCTATGCTACTAGCAATAATATATGAGCACCTTTGAGCACTACCTACCTTATCACAAGAACCTGAACTCTTGCGGACGAAGTCGCGGGCATCAGCTAGTCTTTATAATATTAAAAAAAATATATAATTTGCCCAGAAGGTCCGATTAAATACCTATCTGAGTCTAAGTGTAACCTGGTTTGTAGGCTGTAATTGGAGTTCTATGGTATTACCATAGACGTAGACAGAGTAAGAGATACAGACATGGCGTCAGCCATGGAGGTCAGCGTACAGTCTATTTGACGGGGCAAAGTAAAACATGTGAACAAATATGGCGTCAGATCACGTGATTATAATTGGCATTGGACATATAGTGATAGAAACAATGACAGTATAGTTGTGACTGAATGATTGAATGAATATATTCTGAAATCGATTACCACATACAGTCGCTTCTGCGGACTGAATGATAGGAGCGGGTTTAGTAGATTGTAACTCGATTTTCATATACTAGTGGTTCGCCCCGAACTAAGGCCTCGCGGCGCCATCTATTGACATAAATGTGAAGTTCTGTTAAAAATACTGAAGCTCATTAAAAATTAAATAATTAGCTTCGCTCGGTCAATAAATAAATGTATCAAGCATGTTTTTAGTACTATAAAAATGCGTTCATTTACCCTCATTTACTAATCTATATATTTTATAATCGTTCATAAAGAGTAAACCATACAGACCATAGCCGCTTTTGAACATAAGGTCTACGACGTTGACAGGTGGCGTGCACAACTTAGTAAAAGCGCTGCTTGAAAAAAGCTGGATGTTTTACATAAGCTTTACTTACCTCCTGTGTATGATAATTGCTTACGTAAATAGGCACTGAATTAAGAATCTGCTTTTTCTACTGTTATATGATTTCATTAATGTACAAATGTAAAGGTACTAGCATCAGTAGGAGTTTAAGTAAATATTAGTATCTAATAAATATAGTAACCATGAGGTAGATAATATTATTAGATATCTTAGTCTAGTCATCATCAGCTCATCTGTTGAACTTTCATTGTATTCACCAAAGTCGGCATAAACTTCTCGCTTAAAATTTATATTTTTCCAAAAATAATTACTAAGCTAACATAAAATAAGACAAGTACGGTAATATTATTCTTTCAACACGAACATCATTCGCACATCTCTATTTTTCTCTTTGGAAATAAACTGGTTTATTGAGCTTATTTGATTACATCTGCTATCTACGCCAATAAATCTTACAAAACATCAATACCAGTGCATTGCAAATTCCCTAACCTTACCGACCTTAAGATTGGTCCTTCGCTCATGAATTCAAATGCCAGAGCTGCACAAAGGATGCCAATCGTGAATTACCAACCGCAATCTTTCGACTGATCGTAAATTACAAATATTTCCATAAGTACTTCAAACTATTGGATTTTTCAAAGATTATTAAATTTTCCAACGTCCGTTGATCTTGGTACAAGACAAAATATTTCCTACTAAGAAAATATTTCGCGTTTTAGAGGAAAATTTATAATTATTTATTTGTTTCACTTGAATATCGACGTTATGCCTCTCGGAAAGGAATATTCGTATTTACTTACAGTTTATAAAAATAATATTGTACATAACGATTTGCCAATGTAAAGACATTTAACTAGCTTTAGCTAGCATTTTTGTTAAATGCTAAAAATCTTTATTATACTAGGTAGACCCATATAAATTTTATTGAAATAGATTTTTGAGAAAATCAACAAAAAACAAAATAATATAATAATAATAACCCAGATAGTGCTTTTTACTTTTTAGTTGAAGTTGGTTTTTGTTTTAAATGAAAGCGAATAATTATTAGTTATTACAAACTGAAACCTATATAATAACTTAAGTACCTAATAAGTATTTTCCATTGTGCGTGGTCAGATTGAAATGTTAATATGACCTACTGCAAACAATTTTGGTTATTTATCTAGGTAGCTTGTTCGGGTTTAACTGATTTCCATAGTATAAACAGTTTGCGGTCTTGCAAACCAATTAGCCTTTTCTACATATACACCATTAGGTACTCCATATTAATTAAACTGTAATTAAATATGAGTTAATTAAATTTTAATTAAATGTGCTCATAATTAATTAACTAGTTGTATTTCATTAACTGATGAGATTAACAAAATTATTATAGGTAATTATTTTCCACGTTCTAATTATAAATATTTATTTAATTCGGTTGAGGTATTTGGGAGTAATTCCAGGACATTCAATATTAACGAATATGAGACTAATCATATTATCTATCTACTAATTATATACTATATATTATATATATATTTGTATCCCTATTGAAAATCATGATTGATATTGTCTCATACCATCTCTCCCATGTGGGGTCATTTAATAAGCTATTAATTTCACATTGCTATAAATTTATTTTAATTGCAATAGTGATTCACGATATTTATGCTGATCACTATATCCCATTAACATCCCACAGCTGGGCACAGGTCTCATATGAGAGTGGAGGTCTCATATGAGGGAGGGAATTAGAACTTAGACCCACCACGCTGCTCCAATGCGGGTCGGCGGGCTTTAACGACTATTATTACTTGATAGTGATAAGATTTTAGAGAAAGGTTTAATTATAATATCGTGTTCAACATCACAAGGCAATTTCACAATCATAGAATGTAGTAATCGATGTTTTGATTTTTACAAGATTTTTACTAAACTCGCTCCTATCATTCAATCTATGGTTCACTTTTCATGTCACATCTCTATGGACATTAGGCCATTAGACCCATTAAGCCATTAGTCTTTGTTTTTATTTTGGGATTCTTGCCAGTTATTTGATAAATGATTAGCTTATTAATGCTTGAATTGAATTACTTTTCGTCGTATCTTTACTTGTACTTTATCGTATTTACGTTCAGTTCGGTTTTGCAGCCTAACACACAGCAATACACCATCGTCTATAAGTTAAACCACTTTTTTCGTAAGCTACGAACACCGAACCACTTAGTCCAATTCCGATTTTTTGACAGGATTGTCTGACCTAAACTGTCGGATGAGTCAAACAAAAAAAAGTGATACGCTGAGCAGGACCAGAAAACATTTTCTTACTCTGTCACTCCTTGGCATTAGCGTATATAGCAAGAAAAGATTACAATTATTTTGCTATATTCCGCCAACAGAAAAAATTCTGTATGGTCAAGCATGCAGCTATAAGCGAATCACTGTTTACCTTCCCAACCAAGCAAGATAGCCAAGTTCCCAAGCAAGCAATGCCACCAACACTCACATGCACCACCACACAATACTTAAAATAATTATATATAAATAGCAAAATAATTGTAATCTTTTCTTGCTAAATCATGAACTTCCGCAAAGTAACGCCTGATTCTATCCAATATTAGCGTATATACTCATTTCGCTCACCTGTGGTATGATTAATACATTTTCTCCTCTTCCTATATCTATGACTTGTTTGACATCTCAAAAGTCAGTGTCACAAGTGACATGAGGAGCAACCGTGAGTCGGTGAGTCCGTGAAATAAAAAATGGAATGATGGAAAGTCGAGAAATCAGTTCAGTGGTCAAATAAATTTAATGATTCGTTTTCTGGTTGGTGAATTTAATCATCTAATACAATAATAATATTATTATTATACTCTTTGGTGGTCAAGAGTCAAGACAGCTTCTTTTTCTGGTCGGTGCAAGACAGGACTTAAGATTAGAAATTATCAGCCTGTGATACTGATAGCCAATTTTCGCAGCACATTATCTTTATAAAACATTAGAAGACTTATTATTAGCATTGAATAGTATTGATTGGAGTCGGAGTGACATTATCGGAGTGCGTCGCTCGCCGGCTGGCACCGCCGAGCCGCTGACAATGTCGAGGGCTCGGGCGGGCGTCGGCGGGTGAGCCGAGCAGCCGAGGCCGAGCGCAGCATGTACGAGGGCTCGTGCGGCGCGGCGGCCGCGGGGCAGTGCGGCGCAGCGCAGCGCGAGGGCGAGGCGGCGCCGCGCGAGCCACCGCCGGCGCCGCTGGAGCGCGACTACAGCGGGTTCGACATCGTCAAGGCGACGCAGTATGGCGCCTTCGAGCGCGTCAAGGAGCTGGTAGAGGCCGGCTGGGACGTCAACCAGCCCGACCACGAGACCGTCACGCTGCTGCACTGGGCCGCCATCAACAACAGGTTCAGTGTCTGATCACATCTATACATAATACTTTGTCAGCCAGTTGAACACGTACAAGTGAAAAGTTGATTGCTCAATGAGGGAGAAAACCAGCCATCGTGTACGAGATGTTTATTTGGCCATACAATCAAGTAGAATTGCCTTAGTTTGTTCACTTGGAGTTTGTTCAGGAATAAATAAACATTAACCATTCACAGGCATCATGTTGTAGGTAATGTGTTTAACTTTACCGAGTTTACCCAGTTTCTTGCTGGCTCTTATCGGTAGGAATGGCATTCCGAACCAGCAGTAGATTCACTTGACGTTTCAAAGGCACTTCTAAAAGTTTATTTGAATAAAAAACATTTGATTTGATTTACTTTCTTGTATCTATATACATCTAAATATATAAAAGCGAAAGGTCACTGACTGACTGATCATCACGATATCTCAGGAACTATAAAACATACAGACTTGAAATTTGGAAGGTAGGTTCCTTCTATGGTGTAAACGTCAGCTAAGAAACGGTTTTGGGAAAATTCACCCCTAAGGGGTTGAAATGGGGGTTGGATGTTTGTATGAAAATCCTTTGTTTTTGAAGTTAGACACATGAAAATTAGCATTTAAGTTATAAGTTTAAAATAATAAAAATCTGTATAGTTTTTTTTCCGAAAATCTACCCCAAAGAGGGTTAAATGGGGGTTGGAAGTTTGCATGATGGTTCTAAGTTTTTGAAGTTACAGACTAGAAAATCGGGATTTAGGTTATCAGTTTTAAATTATAATAACCTGTATAAGTACTTTTTCGAAAATCTACCCCAAAGAGGGTGAAATGGGGGTTGGAAGTTTGTATGAAAGTTCTATGTTTTTGAAGTTAGATACTTGAAAATCGGGATTTAGGTTATAGGTTTTAAATAAAACTAACCTGTATAAGCCATTTTACGATAATCCACCTCAAAAGGGGTGCAATGGGGGTTGGAAGTTTGTATGAAAGTCCTTTGTTTTTGAAGTTAGACACATGAAAATTAGCATTTAAGTTGTAAGTTTAAAATAATAAAAATCTGTATAATTTTTTTTCCGAAAATCTACCCCAAAGAGGGTTAAATGGGGGTTGGAAGTTTGCATGATGGTTCTAAGTTTTTGAAGTTACAGACTAGAAAATCGGGATTTAGGTTATCAGTTTTAAATTATAATAACCTGTATAAGCAATTTTCCGAAAATCTACTCCAAAAAGGGTGAAATGGGGGTTGGAAGTTTCTATGAAAATTCTATGTTTTTGAAGATAGCGCCTTGAATATCGGGATTTAGGTTATTAGTTTTAAAGGGTGAAATGGGGGTTAAAAATTTGTATGATTTTGTATAAAGAGACATGAAAATTCAGCATTTCGGTTATTAGTATTAAATAATAAAAACCTGCGCTATATAAAGCCTCTTTAGATACTTTTTGCAGCGGGAAAATTTCATAATCTCATAGGAAATGAGAAATTGTATGCGTACGAAGTCCGCTAGTACCGATGGACCCCTAGTAGTTTACTATAAAAGGCCTCTGTGCACACCCTGAATTACTTAGGCTTACTTAGTTAATTATTGAAAGTAACTCTGAAGTTTTTGATAGAATTTCATGCTTAATATGCTACTTCTGGCAAAATGGGTGTCACAGGACAGTTGTGTTGTTTTAATATGCTACTTCTGGCAAAATGGGTGTCACAGGACAGTTGTGTGTGTGAAAAGTATAACACAAGTCTCAGCCGAAATAGCAATGGACAGTAGGCAGGCCGCGTGGGCAGTAATGCAGCAGCGGCGTTCCCCCCGGCAGGCGGGAGATCATCGCGTTCCTGCTGGAGCGCGGCGCGGCGGTGGACGCGCGCGGCGGCGAGCTGCAGGCCACGCCGCTGCAGTGGGCGGCGCGCCAGGGCCACCTGGAGGCGGCCGTGCTGCTGCTGCGCGCGGGCGCCGACGCGGCGCTGCGCGACGCGGAGGGCTGCGCCAGCCTGCACCTGGCGGCGCAGTTCGGGCACACGGCCGTGGTGGCGTACCTGGTGGCGCGCGGCGGCTCGCCCGACGCGCCCGACGCGGGCGGCATGACGCCGCTCATGTGGGCGTGCTGGAAGGTGGCGGCCGTGGACCCCGCGCGCCTGCTGCTCACGCTCGGCGCGTCGCCAGCGCCCGCCGACCGCGCGCACGGCAACACGGCGCTGCACTGGGCCGTGCTGGCGCGCAACGGCACCGCCGTGTCCACGCTGCTGCTGTACGGCAACGCCAGTCTGGACGCGCCCAACCTGCGCGGCGCCACGCCGCTCGCCATGCTGCAGGCGCACGCGGACGCGGCCTGGCTCGGCGCCAAGGCGGCCGAGCGCGTGCGCGAGCACGCCGCGCTGCGCGAGCGCCGCCCGCTGCTGCGCCGGCTCGCCTACGACCGGGTGAGTGACCTATTGAACAGGTATTCCGATCGACATCCGACCTTTTAGTTTATAATATTAGGGGTTAAAGTATGAAATTGCCGATTTATACTGAAAAATTGAAATGCGTTTTTTTTTCAATTTAACATATTTATTTAATCAAAATAATTACCATTATTATCTATACATTGCTGCCACCTATTAGGATGGTCATTTATGCCTTTGCGATAGAACTCTGGTGATCTAGATTCGACAAACTGTGTGAAAGCATTTTGTACTGCCTCCTGAGAAGAAAACTTTTTATCACGTAGAAAATTGTCCAAATCACGAAAAAATGGTAGTCCATTGGAGCAAGGCCTGGCGAATACGGAGGGTGACAAATGGTTTCTAATTGCAGTTCCTGTAGAGTTTTTTAACTCTACGGGAACTGCGGTTTTTCGTGCTGTATGAGGTCTCGCGTTATCATGGAGCAGTAATGATGAAGATCGATTCAAGAGTTGGGCGTTAATCGGAGATCCAGATCGGAGAAAGCTATAGTGAATAACACCATGCTGAGACCACCAAACAGTTACCATTACCTTTTTATTGGTAAGCTTTGCTTTAAGACACTGTTGCGGCGTTTGACCTTGGGTCAGCCATTGCATTTTTCGCTTACTGTTACTGTAAAGAATCCACTTTTCATCACTTGTCACAATTTGTTCCAATATTCCTTCTTTTCTCTATCGATTCAACAAGGCAACACAAGTTTCAACACGCGTTTAAATAAATAAATTAATCTTTATTTAGGACTAGCTGACCCGGCGAACTTCGTACCGCCTTAGTATGCAAAATTAAATGTATATTTTTCAATATTTCTGAGAGATTTTCTTAATATTTTTTTCCGTAAGAACCTTGTCCTAATAATAACAAATTCGTTCCTTTATGTACTGACAGTATACTGCAGCAGTATCCTAAGCCGTCATATAATATATGACGTCATAAATAGTCGCCATTTTTGTACTGTGAGCACTGGCGTTTTCGAGGTAAGGTGCTCTCAGTGCTTTGATCACGTGATCAACAGCGTCCAGAAATTTAACGGCTTGCACCATTAATTATTAATAAACAAATATTTATCGAAATAAGTTCATCATTTTTATCATACAAAACATCATTAATAATTCGGTTATAAAGTTAATATGCATTAGGTTACTTGAAAAACAATATTTTATTTTAATAAAAAGTATACTTACTTTTATTATGCGATTCATTCAATTGACAATTGACTTGAATATTCAATTTTTAAATATAACTACATTCAAACAATATTTTTTTTGTTGAACAGATAGCTTGTACATTTATATTATAATTATTTTCACGTCAAAACAGCGCCAAAAAACATAGATGGCAGTATACTGGACTGCATTCCGTTTTAAACTGTAACTAGTATAGCTAACTATAAAGGAATGGCTTCGCAGACTACTAAATTGACGTTAATCCTTATAGTGCTCGCAGTATATAATATCCTAATATACCCTTATTTATTAAAGTTGTCAAGTCATCATGTATTTTTCAACCACTCACAATTTTCAAATTTTTTAAATTTCAAAACGACAAAAAAACGTTAACGTTTTGTCACCTGTGAAAAATTCTTTTGTTCTTTGTTCGCTCTGTTAATTTACGCAGTTACGCATCATTAAAATATTATATTTAAAGTTTGAAAATCATTATATTATTTCGTCATTCACGCATCTCCTGTTCTCCTCCATCCAGCACAAGGTGCGCGAGTCCGACTCGCACTTGGCCGGTTTTACTTTTGAAATAATCGCCCATGACCCTTTCGCGTATATTCTGAAAATATTAAAAACCCGCAAAATAAGACTTAAATGACGTATTCGCACTATGAGTTCCTTTTTACAAAAATGTTGCCGTGCCACCAACAAAATTAGTGCCATTATCCGAAAACAATTCCTGAGGTTTCCCGCGGTGAGACATGAAACGGTGAAGAGCTAATAAATAACAATATGAAAAACTCTGTGGTTAAATCGCTCACCGATTCCAGATGCCCTGGCGGTACTTTTTTTTATTGATATCGTCAAAAGTCTCGAGTGATGAGTTCCTGTAGCTCGGAGTGGAAAATCCGGAGGATGATAAATTACCTATTCTTTGTTCCACGACTGCTTCTTATCTCGTGTACATCGAATATTTGTTCAATTCGGGGTGAATAAACGAGAAAAGGCACACTGTACCGGTATTGCAGAAGTTCCGCTGGTGGTGCGTGGTGCTGGTGCCGTTCGTGGCGTTCTACCTGACGGGGCTGCTGCTGGAGGCGGACGCGGTGCTGGCGCTCAAGGCGCTGCTGCTAGGCGCGCTGTATGCCGCGCTGCACTGCGTCACCAACGCGCTGATGGACGACGAGCTCAAGAACCTGTTCCCGCTGTGCGTGTACCTGGCCACCAAGCTGTGGTTCTACATCACGTGGGCAGTGTTCGTGGCGCCCGTCGTGAGCGCCGCCGCCACCGCCGCCTTCTTGCTCGCCTCGCTCGCGCTCTGGTACACGTTCCTGCGCTCCTGGCGCTCCGACCCCGGCGTCATCCGCGCCACGCGCGCCGACAAGCTGCGGGTGAGTGTGCTAGTGTAGCTGTGGCTGTACGTCACGCGGGCAGTGCGCCGCCACCGCCGCCTTCCTGCTCGCCTCGCTCGCGCTCTGGTACACGTTCCTGCGCTCCTGGCGCTCCGACCCCGGCGTCATCCGCGCCACGCGCGCCGACAAGCTGCGGGTGAGTGTGCTAGTGTAGCTGTGGCTCTACGTCACGCGGGCAGTGCGCCGCCACCGCCGCCTTCCTGCTCGCCTCGCTCGCGCTCTGGTACACGTTCCTGCGCTCCTGGCGCTCCGACCCCGGCGTCATCCGCGCCACGCGCGCCGACAAGCTGCGGGTGAGTGTGCTAGTGTAGCTGTGGCTCTACGTCACGCGGGCAGTGCGCCGCCACCGCCGCCTCCCTGCTCGCTTGCCTACTCGCCTCGACAAGCTGCGGGTGAGTGTGCTAGTGTAGCTGTGGCTCTACGTCACGCGGGCAGTGCGCCGCCACCGCCGCCTTCCTGCTCGCCTCGCTCGCGCTCTGGTACACGTTCCTGCGCTCCTGGCGCTCCGACCCCGGCGTCATCCGCGCCACGCGCGCCGACAAGCTGCGGGTGAGTGTGCTAGTGTAGCTGTGGCTCTACGTCACACGGGCAGTGCGCCGCCACCGCCGCCTTCCTGCTCGCCTCGCTTGCGCTCTGGTACACGTTCCTGCGCTCCTGGCGCTCCGACCCCGGCGTCATCCGCGCCACGCGCGCCGACAAGCTGCGGGTGAGTGTGCTAGTGTAGCTGTGGCTCTACGTCACGCGGGCAGTGCGCCGCCACCGCCGCCTTCCTGCTCGCCTCGCTCGCGCTCTGGTACACGTTCCTGCGCTCCTGGCGCTCCGACCCCGGCGTCATCCGCGCCACGCGCGCCGACAAGCTGCGGGTGAGTGTGCTAGTGTAGCTGTGGCTCTACGTCACGCGGGCAGTGCGCCGCCACCGCCGCCTTCCTGCTCGCCTCGCTCGCGCTCTGGTACACGTTCCTGCGCTCCTGGCGCTCCGACCCCGGCGTCATCCGCGCCACGCGCGCCGACAAGCTGCGGGTGAGTGTGCTAGTGTAGCTGTGGCTCTACGTCACGCGGGCAGTGCGCCGCCACCGCCGCCTTCCTGCTCGCCTCGCTCGCGCTCTGGTACACGTTCCTGCGCTCCTGGCGCTCTGACCCCGGCGTCATCCGCGCCACGCGCGCTGACAAGCTGCGGGTGAGTGTGCTAGTGTAGCTGTGGCTCTACGTCACGCGGGCAGTGCGCCGCCACCGCCGCCTTCCTGCTCGCCTCGCTCGCGCTCTGGTACACGTTCCTGCGCTCCTGGCGCTCCGACCCCGGCGTCATCCGCGCCACGCGCGCCGACAAGCTGCGGGTGAGTGTGCTAGTGTAGCTGTGGCTCTACGTCACGCGGGCAGTGCGCCGCCACCGCCGCCTTCCTGCTCGCCTCGCTCGCGCTCTGGTACACGTTCCTGCGCTCCTGGCGCTCCGACCCCGGCGTCATCCGCGCCACGCGCGCCGACAAGCTGCGGGTGAGTGTGCTAGTGTAGCTGTGGCTCTACGTCACGCGGGCAGTGCGCCGCCACCGCCGCCTTCCTGCTCGCCTCGCTCGCGCTCTGGTACACGTTCCTGCGCTCCTGGCGCTCCGACCCCGGCGTCATCCGCGCCACGCGCGCCGACAAGCTGCGGGTGAGTGTGCTAGTGTAGCTGTGGCTCTACGTCACGCGGGCAGTGCGCCGCCACCGCCGCCTTCCTGCTCGCCTCGCTCGCGCTCTGGTACACGTTCCTGCGCTCCTGGCGCTCCGACCCCGGCGTCATCCGCGCCACGCGCGCCGACAAGCTGCGGGTGAGTGTGCTAGTGTAGCTGTGGCTCTACGTCACGCGGGCAGTGCGCCGCCACCGCCGCCTTCCTGCTCGCCTCGCTCGCGCTCTGGTACACGTTCCTGCGCTCCTGGCGCTCCGACCCCGGCGTCATCCGCGCCACGCGCGCCGACAAGCTGCGGGTGAGTGTGCTAGTGTAGCTGTGGCTCTACGTCACGCGGGCAGTGCGCCGCCACCGCCGCCTTCCTGCTCGCTTGCCTACTCGCCTCGACAAGCTGCGGGTGAGTATGTAGCTGTAACGACTCGATGGCAGGTTGTCAAGAACAATATCTCCGAAGTTTGGCTCTGGTACTCGGGAGTACCTCTTGTAGCGATTTATTAAGCGCCCCCAGCGTCGCCAAAAGCTCTGTGCTCACTCACCGCACTTAAATAACACTGCACAACACTGTAATTTTCAGTTAAATTTGTAGCTACTACTTTTGCAGGTTGTACTTTACGTTTGAGAGTTACATCAGGTAAGTTACAATTTTTATATTCAATGTTTACAGAAGTTCGCAAAAGGTCTGGGCCATTCCACCATAGCTCAAGATTCTCTAACTGTTCAGAAGACATTCCACGCGAAGCACAATCAGCGGGATTGTCTTGAGAATTTACGTGATTGGCATCACTGGTTACTATTTAGAACATTGAAAATTTCTGTGGTGCGATTAGCTACGAATGTTTTCCAAATGTTGGGTGACTTACGCAACCAGGCCAAAACTATGGTCAAATCTGTCCAGGCAAAGATACAATGATCAGGTATATTCAAATTAGTTTTAATATCCATTAGCATATTTGCTAATAGGACTGCCCCACAGAGTTCTAGGCGTGGTAACGAAATTTGTTTAACAGGAGCTACTTTCGTTCTAGCAGAAACCAAATTGACTTTAATCTGGGCCCCGTCTACAACTCTGAGGTACACGACTCCTGCGTTTTGCTGCACATGATGCATCGCTAAATCCGTGCAATTCAATTTTAGTATTTGTACTATTAGTTATCCCTAACCAACGTTCTAAGTGGATACTATTCATTGTGCTTAAACAATTCAGGTAAGATAGCCATTCTAGTTTCAAATCATCGGGCAGTTCCTGATCCCAGTCCCAGTCTTGCCATAGTTTCTGCATGAAATTTTTTAAAACAATAATAATAGGTGCAAGCCAACCTAATGGATCGAACGTTTTAGCTATCACAGACAGGACTGTTCGTTTAGTAAAAATCGAGTCAATATTACAAGCAAAAAAACCTGCACATCTCAAATGTCAAAGTTGACCGACTCGTTTATCGTTATCCCTCGTTCTAATTATAAGTCGATAGCACTCACACCCGCTTCCCATAGTCCTGCAAAGTTAGGGACGTGAGGTGGTATAAAATGCTAGTCTGTTCAATGAATTTTCAAATATTCGGCCACATCCTTTTGAATATGGTTAAGTCGCTGAAGCTCTTTTGCAGCGCTCACAAATACCTCGGTCGTGAACAATATGATTTGTGAGATGGTGTCGTCTCTCACGTCTCATTCTTATATTATTGACAGTAATCTCTATCCGCAGACTATCATCGAGCTGTCGGAGCGCGGCGGCGGGGCGGAGGGGGCGGAGGGCGGCGGCTTCGAGCCGGCGCGCTTCTGCTCGGCGTGTCTGCTGCGGCGGCCGCTGCGCTCCAAGCACTGCTCCGTGTGCAACCGCTGCGTCGCCAAGTTCGACCACCACTGCCCCTGGGTCGCCAACTGCATCGGTGAGTGCGCCCCCCGCACGCCCCACACAACACACACAACACACACCCCCCACACACAACGCTGTCCGTGCAACTAAGCTTTTTAGTAAGAGTAACTATTACAAGCTTTGATATTTCATTATTATTCGTTTCCAATCACCGGTTCGTTTCGTTCGCACTCCTGGCAGGCGCCAACAACCACCGCTACTTCGTGGGCTTCCTGGGCAGCCTGCTGCTGATGTGCGGCTGGATGCTGTGGGGCGCGTGGCGCGCGCTGCGGGCGCGCTGCGGCGGCGAGTGGGCCGCGTGGCCCGCGTGCAGCCCGTGGCTCGCGTGGGTGTCGCTGAACGCAGCCTTCCACCTGACGTGGGTGGGCGTGCTGACCGCGTGCCAGCTGTACCTGGTGGTGTGCCTCGGCATGACCACCAACGAGCAGCTGAACCGCGCGCGCTACCGGCACTTCCCGCGCGGCGGCCGCTCGCCCTTCTCGCGCGGACCGCTGCGCAACCTGGCCGACTTCCTCGGCGTGTCGCTGTGCGGCGCCGCGCAGCCGCAGCCGCGCGACTGGGCGCGCGCCGGCCTCGCCGGGGACGAGCCGCCCGCGCACTACGTGTGAGACCGACGCCCCTCGGCGTGTCGCTGTGCGGCGCCGCAGCCGCAGCCGCGCGACTGGGCGCGCGCCGGCCTCGCCGGGGACGAGCCGCCCGCGCACTACGTGTGAGACCGACGCCCCTCGGCGTGTCGCTGTGCGGCGCCGCAGCCGCAGCCGCGCGACTGGGCGCGCGCCGGCCTCGCCGGGGACGAGCCGCCCGCGCACTACGTGTGAGCCCGCGCGTGAGACCGGCGCCCGCCGAACCGTTCCGCACCGACCGTCGTTAACTAATGTTATATTTTGTACGTACTACGTAGCGTTCGGAGGCCTCCTTCCTTTTGACGTTTACCGTTTTGTACGGAGCGCGTTGCGAGGGTGAGAGAAATGAACGAATCGATGCATGTTCCGTTACCCGCCCCGCGTGCCGCGTCGCGTGAGATGGGATTTCAGAGATCGAGATTTTTTAAAGTACCGAGTGGTTAGTCGCCTTTGTCGTACCGAGTAGTTTGTGCCATAGATTAAAAGCTCCATTTTTACTAATTTTCAAATTGTGACCTGACATTCAATTTTAATTTAATCTTATGTGAGTAAACCTAATCTGCTGCGATGTAGACGTACGGCGTACAGGCTACTCGCACTAAATATTATTCTTTTTGTAATATTTTATAAGTATGAAATGTTTTTAAATGAATGACTGTGTTTTCATGCATTTTGGTGCTAAATTATGATTTAAGATTTTAAATAAGTAATCGACTTGGCTCGACGTAAGGTCCATTTCTCGAAGTGGCGATTTGTTCGGATAAATATTATTTACAACACACCTGCTCGGAAATTTCTCTTACTTCACCATCATTACAACTATAAAGTAGACTTTTCACATCCTTGGACGATAAACTTTTATTACAAAGTTCGACATCGGTCGAACGGTCGTAACGGCGACCCCGGCGAACGGCGATCGAAACTGCTGTTATTTTGTATGGCGGTCATTATATTGTTATTACTATTCCACACTGGCATTTATAGATTATACAAAAGCGTTCGACTCTATCTCGCATGAAAGTATGTGGTTGGCTCTACAAAAAAGCAATACACCTGTTGAACTCATAGAACTGATACAAGATATTTACAGCAAAAGCACAAGTAGAGTCAGGCCGGAGAGAAAAGGAGCTGAGTTCAAAATATGTAGAGGCGTCAGGCAGGGTGGCCCAGTCTCGCCGACGATTTTTATAATAGTCCTTCAAAGCACAATGAAATACCTAGAATAGTCCAAAAAAGGATTTATATATCAATGGAACATACTTAAGCAACTTAAGATTCGCCGACGACATTGTTCTCTTTTCCGAAACAGCACATGGTCTCGAAAAAATGATCAATGACCTAAATTCTGCAAGTCTCAAAATAGACCTTTATATACCTTGGCAAATAAATTTCGTTTAAAAAATCAAGACACCTAGACGAACTTGAAAGACGCTTAAAAATCACATGGAACAAATTTTGGGCCTATAAATTGTAAACATAATTCCAGAAGTGGGTGCATAATTAAAATTACTTTAAAAATATGTTTGTACTCTCTTTAAAACGTGCACGAATAAATGGTTAAACGTGTAGCGGTTTCACGAGAGATTTAATGTAAACAGTTAATTATAAAAACTTGGCCAAAGCATCACAGCAACAATAAATTAATCATTTGATCAGGCTGCAGTTGCTACTGCTAAGCTCTAAAACAAATTGCGATCTAAACACAAAGGTATTCAATAATCGCTGAGTCTGTCGGCAACAGACTAACTCAACAAAGTCAAAATACTCGCATTTATGCAAATTAATCCAATATGGCGTATCCCCGATAACAAACTGACCGAGTGAATTACATCGAATGAGTCAAATATCAACTTAATTAAACCTTCGTCAATAAATAAATACACAATCTTTTATATTTTCTAAAAATTCAACTTTAATTTAAAAGCAAAGCTGACAAAATACATACTTAAGTCAGATTTACCTCTAAACTTAAAAACAAAAATAATGGATTCATGTTTGCTACCTTGCCTTACTTATGCTAGCCAAACCTGGATATTCAAATTCAAACAAATATACAAAAAGGAAAATCTAAACTGCTCAGAGCGCAAATGGAGCATTCTTGGTCTGCGCAGAATACACAAAATTAGAAATACAGCTATAAGAAAAAAAACTAAAGCTATTGATGCATTAAAAGTTAAAGTGGAAATGGGCAGGTCATTTTATGCGACTCACGGATAAAAGATGGACAAAGACTGTAACTGAATGGCGTGGCCCAGTTGGGAAACGAAAGAGAGGTAGACCTTTAGATAGTTGGGAAAATGAAATCAAAGAAACTGGAGGAATAAACTGGAGAAAAAAGGCTCTAGACAGGAAGACATGGAAAAATCTGGAGGAGGCCTTTACTCATTGAGAGATCCTTAATATACAAATAAAAACAATAATGATAAACTGACATTTATAATTATTATTATACTTCAAGATTAACTAATAAATATTAACTATAATGCATACACAACTGAATTAATGTATATAATTGTGAATTTTAATTTTATTTATTATAACCAAGCTTTAAATGTATACTGTACTAGCTAATGCCCACGACTTCGTACGCGTGGATCGAGGTTTTGTGGTTCCCGCGGGAACTCTTTAATTTTCCGGGATAAAAAGTAGCCTATGTTTTATTCCAGACTATAATCTATCTCTGTGCCAAATTTCATCAAGATCTGTTCAGCCGTTGGGGCGTGATTGAGTAACAAACATCCATCCATACATCCATACATCCAAACTTTCGCATTTATAATATTAGTAAGATTAGTAAGATAAGATAATATCATAAAAATATTAAGAGGCCGGTTCGCGCCGCTCGCAAATTCTATTCGAACCGCAAATATAAATTTGCCGGTATATTGCTATCTCTATTTCACTGGTGGCACATGATCGCGTTCAAGCGAGATAGCAATATGAGCTTACAGAATTTGTTATACATTTAGTCTTGTTCCGTGAATACCAAAAATGATGAATGAAAACTTATCGTGCTTTTTACTTCGTTTTGTTATTCTGTAACTTGACAATATAGGCTATGCTGCTGACCAATTAATACGTAAGATATCGTTGGTTTTAATATAAAACTAAGAGGGAAACATGTCCATCTTGTCGTAAAAATATGCAAAACGCAATTCATTTACATTTCATTTTAGGAAAGTATTTTGAAAACATATAAATCCAGGGGACTAGATAAATACAATTTGAATCCAAATAAACTCTCATTTTGGTGGAAATGTTCTCGAATTATTAATTATTTTGGTATTACGTTTGTATGGGCAATTCATTCTCCGCTGGCACCTTAAGATGCATGTATAATACCTACTTGTAAAGTTAACCAATCACCTATTTATTAAGGATGAATAAAAAGGCTTTTTATAATTTTATTTACTATTCCACACTAGTGTTGAAATGATTATTTTAACTGCGGTAATATTTTTGTATGTGTGAAATGTGAATACTATGTTTTAAATAGTGATGAAGGATGAGCAACTTTAGGAGCAATGTGTTGTAAATAAATATTTTCCTACTAACAGCTAACTACTTGCTGCGTGATTTAATATATGATATTATAATATAGTATATAATATTATAATGTTCATCAAGCTGCACTTTTGTAGCATAAATATAATTAATAACTATAATGGGGTGCGTTTTGTGATGCGCACTTGTAATTGCGCAAGTGACTCACATGATAATAGGGGTTAAAGTATGAAATTGCTGTTTTATTGTAATAGGTACCTATTTCGAATTGACATAGAACCTTCATGGTTTGAGATTTTTGAGTGAAACTTTTATCACATGGTACCTATGCAGTTCTTATTTTAAAAAATGTGCAACATTCGATTATCGACTTTCAGTTGTTTTTTTATTCAGCTTAAACAAGAAAGATGGATACTTAGAAAGTTCGAGTGATTTTTGAATACGAGTTCCGACGCGGAACTAACGCGGCAGAAACAGCTCGCAATATCAATGTTGCGTTTGGAGAGGGGACTGCTACTGCTAATGAACGCACCGTGCGATTTTGGTTTAAACGCTTTCGTGATGGAAACTTTGATTTGAAGAACGAACCACGTGGAAGACCAATGACCACAGGTGAATAACAATGAATTGAAAGAGATGGTGGAAGCCGATCCTAGCCAAACTACCCAGGAAGTAGCGGCATGGTTTAACTTTACCTTACCAACAATATTGACTCATTTGCGTCAAGCAAAACTAGCAGTGAAACAGTCCCGACTCATAAATCGATCTTCACCATTACTGCTCCATGATAACGCGAGACCTTATACAGCACGAAAAACCGTTTTAACTCTACAGGAACTGCAATTAGAAACCATTCGTCACCCTCCGTATTCGCCAGACCTTGCTCCAACGGACTACCATTTTTTTTTCGTGATTTGGACAATTTTCTACGTGATAAAAAGTTTTCTTCTCAGGAGGCAGTACAAAATGCTTTCACACAGTTTGTCGAATCTAGATCACCAGAGTTCTATCGCAAAGGCATAAATGACCTTCCTAATTGGTGGCAGCAATGTATAGATAATAATGGTAATTATTGACCGAGCGAAGCGAAGGTCTCTGAGTCTACTTGGGTGAATTGGCACTTGTCCGTCCGTCCGTCCGTCCGTCCGTCCGTCCGTCCGTCCGTCTGTCAGAGCATTATAACTTCTGAATTACTGAACGCAATTACTTCAGCTTTAAATATAATATGTAAACCAATGGCCTCCCGCCGAATATGGCTTAAAAAATAATAAAAAATTTTATTTCAGGGGGGCTCTCATAGAAGCGAATGCGAAGTAAAATATTTTTTATAAAGTTACATAGGGTTGCGGTATATCATTTTAAAGATAATTAGGAATAGAGTCCAAAAATATTTTTTTTTTAATTTTTCCCCCAAAATTGACGAAATGGGGGGCATTCAAAGTGGTGATTTTCTAACGTCCAAAGATGACCTCAGAACTCTAAATTTTCTGAAAGGATGAGCCTGAAACTTGATCAATTATTTCAATTATATCCTGTACTTGAACAACAAATACTAAAATTAGATAAATATTGTAAGGAAACGGAATTATTTAATTTTTAATGAGCTTCAGTATTTTTAACAGAACTTCACATTGATGTCAATAGATGGCGCCGCGAGGTCTTAGTTCGGGGCGAACCACTAGTTTTGATCAAATAGATATTATGTTAAATTAAAAAAAAAATGCATTTCAATTTTATCAGTACAAATCGGTAATTTCATATTTTAACCCCTAATACAATATACAACGTTAGTTTTAGTTTACACAAAAACCGAAACACGTGTCGAATATTTTCACTTATAGAATATTTATACAAAATTTCAATTTTTTTTTATTGAAAACTAACGAAGTTACAAGCTTGTTGTGTTGGGTCATTGTCCTCGCTAAAACATAGTCACCCTACACGCGGTGCCAAGGTGGCGCGCGCTGTGACGCGTTCCGCCTCACTGTGCCGCGTGGTAGGTATAATTAGTAATAGGTAAGTACAGCGCGTGAGTGTTTGTAAGAGCATTTTCTCATACGATAGCGGTAATAGTTACACGGGAGAAGCGATTGCATGTCATACTCATACGCAAGCTTCTGGACGACTGGCGCCGGGCGCGAGTGGCGCGCGGGGTGATGACGTCATCGACCGCAAGTCTTGATGTGTCATTGTACCGCCTGCGACGCCGCGGAGCCAGCTGATTAGGTCATTCAACTACGTGTCCAAACTTGCAGGATTTTAAAATATTTTTGGACAAAATATAGCACGGTGTAAAAATGGTTGCATTAGATTCTGTTACTGATTATGAACCAACTACTTTTAGGTTTTGCTTATACTAAAACTAACGTTGTATAATGAGAGATAGCTGCACTTTTGATAACTATCACCAGGAAGGCTGATTCAGTATTAGGTGGGTGTAGGGCTTAGTATTATCACAGGCGATCTAAAATGTGATGTGTTATTTTGAAAATCTTAAATACAATCTGAAACAGGAAAATTAATAGTAAGGATATATTTAAATGCTACACACAAATACTAACATAAAATAGGAAAACTAAATTTGGCATGGCATAAGTCATACTAACATATTATTGTTGTTTATTATTATTAATTATGTAACTTATTGGAATTACTAACATAGGATAAGTCTTTACTAACCATTATGGACTTTTGTTGTTTGGTTCGAAAATAAATTCATTCATAATTAAACAAGTGTACCTAATAAGAATAGCAATCAACGTGACGACACGTCATATTATATACGATCTATTTAATAATTGCTAATAATTATTTGGACCTACTTATGCAACCAGGAACCAATCCACACACATGCCAATAATGAGATAAGTAGGTATACAGAAAGCTTTTAAAATGCACCTCATATCGACCCTGTAAAGATCAAAATTATCTGACAATTTTGGTCGCACAATGTCAACCATATCTAGTGAAAGGCCCACCCGCATGCGGGCAGACCTTCACTATCGTCATCAGTGGAGAGCCCTACACCCACCTAATACTGAATCAGCCTTCCTGTCGATAGTTACCAACAGTGTAGTTATCTCTTAGTTTAATATGGCTAATGACAAATTAACTGTCGCATGCAGAATATTATTAATTCAGTGAATTACAACAATGATCGATGCCGGTTTTAAATAATACGGCTTTAACTGTACGAAACTCGGCGTTAGCCGACGGTTGAGTTTGTAGCGATGCGGCCGCGGCTGGTGCAGTCGTGTGTGTGTTGTGTGTGTGTGTTTGTGTGTGTGTGTGCGTGCGTGCGTGCGTGTTGCTGGGAGAACACTGAAACATTCATACAAGTAGTTGTCAGTATTAGCACGCCTAACTAGCGAGAGTGCTCGATGTAAATATTTTTAAAATATATTTGATCACAAATGTTTATATCTAATCTTTGTATGATACTTACTAGATTACGCTTCATATCGGTTAACAATGCGAACAAGATATTCTAAATACCTACTTATTCCTATGTAAGACGTATCTGTGCCTACTCAGTACTCATGACCTGTGCTGTACTCGATGTGTGCCGGTTGCCGGTCGACGCCTGTCTGTGAGTCTGTACACCGCCACCGAGTATAGTATTAGTACTTTTGTGAGAAGCGTTATATGACGATGTTGTAATATAAAATGATACCAAATGCATTTGAATTTAATAAACTTACTTAAATGATATCGTTATGGTTTCTTTTCCTTCCACGCGCTCTGTCCCCACGTGCCGGTTAGTTATCGGATATTATTGTATGGATATCTACACTCGGCGTCAAAAAAATCGCACCTTTCAAAAATTCTACTTTAAACGACTTTAAACCTTATTTGACATATATAATGAGGGTCATGTTGGATATCATTTGAAAGACGGTGAAATGGAGAGCACAAAAACAATTCAAATGATAATTTTTCTTTTACTGGAAGAGCAAAAAAAATAAGAAGAAAACACTTACAATTTTGCTCCTTAAACAGCCCCTAGTTGCGCTACCTTTTGTAGGTATAATCGGGATCATTCACTATCCAACCGTTGAAGTGGACACGCGAGAAGCTCATTCCCAAGAAAAATACCCTTGAAGATGGACACCACTGTTGATGAGGCCGCCCAAGTGTTTGCACTACTGCAATCAGGCATGCGGCAGTGTGATGTCGCTCGGCGACTTAACTTGAGCCGTTTTTCGGTTCGAAGAGTCTGCCAGCGTTTCCTGGAGACCGGTGGCTACATTCGAAGACATGGATCTGGTAGACGTCGCTGCACCTCGGAGAGAGGACCGATTCATCGTATCGACGTCTTTGAGAAATCGGTTCTTAAATGCTGTTGAGTTGCGACAGCAGCTCCAGACAGCTAACAGAAAAACCGTGAGTGTATCTACCGTTAGATGAAGACTGGGGGAGAGGAAAATAGCGGGGCGAAGAGCTGCTACGGGTCCAAAATTGACCACAGAGCATCGGCGAGCCCGCTTGCAATTCGCTCGCGAACACGTCAATTGGACCTTCGAACAATGGAAAGCTGTTCTCTTTTCAGACGAGACGAGAGTGTGCCTTTTTCTGCAACGACAGACGCAAAAGAGTGAACAGAAGACAGGGTGAACGTTTAGCCCAAGCCTGCATCCAGGAGACGGTGGAATATGGAGGCGGTTCTTGTGTGTTCTGGGGCGGCATGTCGGCCGAAGGCAAAACCGGCCTTGTTTGTGTCTCCAGGGCTCGAGGTGCTCGCGGGCAAGGGTCGCTGACTGCTCACCGGTACATCACAGAGATCCTGGAAGAACATGTGGTCCCCTATGCCAGTTTGTTGGCGAGGGGTTTACGTTGATGCATGACAACGCTCGCGCTCACACTGCAATGATTGTGCGCGACTACCTTCAAGAAGTTGGGATCTCTGTCATGCAGTGGCCAGCGAGAAGTCCAGACCTGAACCCGATTCAGGTCTGGACTAAATGGTTCCATAGGTATGGGACCATTTAAAACGAAACGTTCGGTCTCATGATCCCGCTCCTACGACTCTCCAGGAACTCAAAGATGCCGTTATGAATTTAGGAATGGGACACTATCCCTCAAGAAAAATAATTAAAATTGGTGAGATCCACGAGCGAACGTATGGAAGCCGTCATCAGGGCAAGGGGGGGTAACACTAGATTTTAGATTAATTTTAAGCTAATTTTTGTATCCTTTTTTGTGTAATCAATCTGTTTTAAATTAAGGATTAATTAAGGATTTTTACTGTTTTATATACTTCTTTTTTGTGTGCTGTTTCAATAAAAGAAAAATAATTAATTGAATTGTTCTTGTGCTCTCCATTTCACCGCCTTTCAAATGATATCCAACATGACCCTCATTATTGATGTCAAATAAGGTTTAAAATTGTTTGAAGTAGAATTTTTGAAAGGTGCGATTTTTTTGACGCCGAGTGTATATCTATTTATTAAATAAAGTGAAATTAGTTGTAGTATGGGTTAGTATGAACAATATTAAATTATTTATCTATGTTATCTCTATCTATATTAATACTAGCTGACCCGGCGAACTTCGTACCGCCTCAGTATGCAAAATTAAATGTATATTTTTCAATATTTCTGAGAGATTTTCTTAATATTTTTTTCCGTACGAACCTTCTCCTAATAATAACAAATACAACAAAAAAAGAATTAGTGAAAGCGGTCCAGCCATTCACGCGTGATGCCGTGACCAAGGAAAACGGGTTTCATTTTTATATATATAGATTATAAAGAGGAAAGTTTTGTTTGTTTGTTTGTTAACTAATTACAAACGGCAATGTCAATTACGTTGTCATAACATAATAATAAAAAAAAAATTAAAATAATAAAAATGTTTCAAATATAAACCTTAAAACCAAGGCATAAAAGTTTTATTACGAATGTACTATACTATGTATTATTATACTTATGACCTTTTGTCTTAAGAAGAACGGTGTCGGTTTCGCGTAATCCGCATTCTTACCCCCATCCAAAAAGTGCTCAACGCGCGTCAAGAAGTTTTAACTTAAAAAAACGATACAATATTTAATTTCAAGAAAAAATATTTCTGTATTCATTATAAACAAGTTTTCCTCCAAAACTGGTCGATTGAAAAACCTGAATGAATCAAAAGTATAAAAAGGGTAACATAATTAAGTAACAAAATAAAAACAAATAGTCAAACTAGAATAATTAATGAGATATCACTGACCAATATAACGTGTAACTCAATTAACGCAAAATATATGGAGAAAACGGCAAAGTTAAGTTTGTAAACGTGGTGACATAATACAACCGTTAGGTTAGGCAGTTAGGTTAGGCAGTTAGGTTAGGCAGTTAGGTTAGGCAGTTAGGTTAGGCAGTTAGGTTAGGCAGTTAGGTTAGGCAGTTAGGTTAGGCAGTTAGGTTAGGCAGTTAGGTTAGGCAGTTAGGTTAGGCAGTTAGGTTAGGCAGTTAGGTTAGGCAGTTAGGTTAGGCAGTTAGGTTAGGCAGTTAGGTTAGGCAGTTAGGTTAGGCAGTTAGGTTAGGCAGTTAGGTTAGGCAGTTAGGTTAGGCAGTTAGGTTAGGCAGTTAGGTTAGGCAGTTAGGTTAGGCAGTTAGGTTAGGCAGTTAGGTTAGGCAGTTAGGTTAGGCAGTTAGGTTAGGCAGTTAGGTTAGGCAGTTAGGTTAGGCAGTTAGGTTAGGCAGTTAGGTTAGGCAGTTAGGTTAGGCAGTTAGGTTAGGCAGTTAGGTTAGGCAGTTAGGTTAGGCAGTTAGGTTAGGCAGTTAGGTTAGGCAGTTAGGTTAGGCAGTTAGGTTAGGCAGTTAGGTTAGGCAGTTAGGTTAGGCAGTTAGGTTAGGCAGTTAGGTTAGGCAGTTAGGTTAGGCAGTTAGGTTAGGCAGTTAGGTTAGGCAGTTAGGTTAGGCAGTTAGGTTAGGCAGTTAGGTTAGGCAGTT